>RCIC01000004.1:8262500-8477500 GCA_018883505.1 Ceratosolen fusciceps
TTAACTTTTCCGACATTTAACTCACTCACTCACGTTCTCTTCCCTCGTACCCACCCCCCCCTGACCCGCCCCATCGTTCCCCCTTCATTCAGCTTTATACGAGCGGGCACTCTCCTCCCACGTTTTTACATACCGAATCGTTAAACGTTCATTGCACCCTTTGCAATCAAGTCCGGCATTTAATAGACCGCCGACGTATTTTAGTCTTCTCCTCCTCGGACCACTTTGATTTTTATCGGCCCTCACTTCACCGGCTTTCACCACCAGCCCCCGTCCTCGGAATAACGCGCCTTCCTCCTTCAAGTTCACCAACGCTACCAACGCGCCCCTTCCCCCCCCCCGACCATTTACTCGCTATATTTATATTTACTAAACCAATCCGAGCGATAATAAGAATAATAGGAATAAGAATAAGAATAAGAATAATAACAAGTCAGTGGCAGAGCGAGTATTTGTGTGGAAGGGCCTTTATTCGTACTGTACATCAAAGCAGATTATCATAATATATATATATATATATATATATATATGGATTGACATAATGAAATGGACAGAGTCCGCTCGCCACATGCGAGCCGTGGCAATGACGGCCTCACAATGCTCTCTACATTATCAACCGATAAATGCAAGCCGTCGATCCTCGTCCTCGACAAGCCGACTCGCAATTAACGGTTTCACTTATCAGCTTAAGGTAAATGCACGTTTCTTCGTCTGAAAAATGTTTGATTCCTCTCCTACTCGATCTTTTCTAAATCCTTACGTCAGCAGCCTTTGTAAATATTCGAGCTGACGTTACATACGCATCTCTCTCTCTCTCTCTCTCTCTCTCTCTCTCTGCACACACATGCTTGATGATGTGATCAATGATGATGACCGTGATCGTGGCCGTGATCGTGGCCGTGATCGTGGTCCCGCGACGAGGATCCGGCCTGGCAATGGTGGCCCACCGTATCCAAAGTATTGACGAACACGTAGAACTTGTTGTCCGCGTCGAGGTGGTCGTACATGAGCTTGGGGACGTTGCTCGCCAAGGTGTAGAGCCTCTTCTGGAGCGGCTCGACGGTAATGTCATTGGGGAAGGGCATCATCTTGTCGTCGTGACTTATGAGATCTGGAATAAGCCAAGCCGAGGATACAGCGGATCGTTGCGTAAGCTTGACAATACACGTGTGTCGGTATGTGGGAGCGTGGGAGTCTGGGTGGTGTGCGGCTCCTCATTATTATCATTCACGGTTGTACGTAACGCAGAGGAGGAGCGGGAGGAGGAGGAGGAGGAGGAGGAGGAACAGAAACAGCAGCAGCAGCAGCAACAGCAACAGCGGCAGATACTTAATCCTCGGAACCCTGTGTGAATGGGACAAAAGTTTCGCTCTATTCGATGGAGGGGTGGGGAGGGCAAGGTAAGGCAAGGTCGGATAGTTCATTCGGGATGGGCATTAAGCGTCTTATGAAAAGTTTTCCAACTAGATTATCCCCGTTAAGAAATGCAGCTCGTACACTCATAGCTTTAATCCGTGTGTACTTTCCGACTGCGCCGGGAATCGGGACTTTGGATTAGAGACTTTGGATCGTCCGCTATCCCGAGAAAGCGGCAATAATGGCATTGGTGGCAGGTACGGATGCCGCTACGGGGATTGTACTTCGGAGGCTAAAAGCTCATGGAAGCGCGTAATACATTGGTCAAGGGCGGGAGGATACGGTTTTTAGTTTTGTTTTGTTTTTTTTTTGTTTTTGTTTTTTTTACTCACTGAAGCTCCTCGGCTCGAGGGGATCGTGCGTATTCCAGCAGGCGATCCCGTGCTGGTTGATCTGGGTGAAATAAATTATGCCCGTTTCCAAATCGATGGCCGAGGAGGTGCCCTGGCTGCCCTCGCCCTTCTCACCCGCGAGCTTGAACAGGTAATAGTTATCCGAGGTGGCGGCCGACTCGTTCTTCAGGACGGACGTCGACACGGCGAACTCACGTATGGCCGAGGCCGCGTGGAAGTACAGTGTCTTCGATCCATCTTCTTGATCCCGTGGCGAGACCACCAGACCAAAGACCCCGTCCGTCCAGTGGAAGTTTATCCCCGAGACGTTGAAGTCGCCTGTGTCGTTGTTCCATCACCCGCGCGAATAACATGGCGAAAACAGAGACTGTAATCATCCGGTTGAACGGTAAAGGGTTCGGGGGGGGGGTCTTTCGCTGGCTAGGCCTCTGGGGAGGCGGGAATTAACGATGCGAGAGGACCGAGCAAATTGTCGCCGGACCCGCGATCCGCACCGCCCACTCCCCCTCCCACTATACCCCTTACCTATCTACATAACTCTTTGGGTATTTAAATTTCAGCTCCGCTCCTCGCTCGGGATATTGAGAAACGGTCGGTCGGTCGGTCGGTCGGTCGGTTGGTCGGTTGGTCGGTCGGTCGGTCGGCTGGCCCACCTACGCGCGACCATATTAATCCTTCCCTTTATTTTCGACGACGACTTTAGGCAATTAACTTGATTTACCGAGGATAAAGTTCGTCCGCGCGCGGGTCAAGGAAAATCCTTGACCGTGCACTTCCGCTCGCACTCCCGCTCGCATTCCCGCTCGCACTCCCGCTCTCGATATCTTTTCCCAGCGGCGACGGCGACCGTTTATTATTAATGTCAAGAGAGCTCTAATACCGATTACCGTCCTTTCGGTCCGATGCATAATTCACGGCCGGTATTGTTTTTTTGTTCGTTCGTTTCTCTTTAACTCCCGGTGGTAAGAGGGTCGTGGGGTGTCGGGTGCGCATCGGCCTCCTTAAGTACCCGGACGAAACGTGTCGGGATGAAGAGGTCGTTCGAGAAGAGTTAATAGAACGTTCGGATTAAATATTTTAGCGATTGTATCTTGATGAGATTGCGGCGGGAGGGGGGGGGTAAGGAAAGGATGGAGAAGAAGAAGAGGAAGAAGAAGACTCGGGCTCGGATAAGAATCGGGGAATATTTTCCGGATTCGTACTTCTCAGGTGGAGCTCGTGCGCGCGAAGAGTAATGGCCGCGGAGAGAGCGCTCCCCGGCTCCTCGGCTATCCTCGACGTTCATTCATTCGCGCTTCCGAGTAATAAAACGCACTTGGCACGGCGGGGCCGCGGCGGTATCGTATGCCCGTACGAAAAAAAAAAAAAAAAAAAAAAAAAAAAAACGAAAAGAAAGTAGGGGCGCGTGTATACGTGTCGGGCTGTCGGTGTCTACGTGGGTATTCCCTTACCGTTCAAAGGATCAAAATGAAAGTAATTGTGATGGAATCTCCAAGAATTATTTTGTGCCCAGCTGTAAACTACCAGGCCGTATCCACCGAGATCAGATAAGTAGGCGTAGGCGTCGTTGCAGGAATCTTTGTCTACATCAACGGCAAGGTCGGCGAAGAACGAATCCGCTTTCTGATCCGAATCTTTCAAAGTGTAGCTACGAATTATCTGAAAATAAAAATACGATACTCCCTCTCGTCCTCCATCCTCTCGCACACACACTCTCTCTCTCTCTCTCTCTCTCTCGCTCCCTTGTGTCTCTCTCCCGACCCCTCTCCCGACCCCTCTCCCGACCCCTCTCCCTCCCTCCCGCCATCGTCAAACCGAGAGGCCATCATTTGTCATTCCGAGCTAATATACACCGGCTATCTCCGAATCGCATCCGATTGTTAAAGTTATCGATCAATGTAACAGCTTCTCCTCTCCGTTGCCACGGAATTATTAATTTTACGCTCCCTTAAAGAAGCGACCTTCGGCGAGACTCTACCGGATCCTCGAAAGCGTCGCTCGCGCAACTCCTTCCTTCCATAGAAATCTCGTGCACTTGTTGCGTCCCTGGTAACAGGCCGACGCTCTTACATTATCCCGATAATTATATAGACAACCGCGCGATAATGAATAGCGATGAATGATCCATTGTTCCGGGAGGAAGTGCTCGGCGACCTCGACGAGACCTCCAAAGACGGACCCGCGCGACTTTTCTTACGAAATCGTTACGAGTATTTGACTACCGGGCGGCAGGACGGGTGAGATGGATTGGGGGGGGGAGGCAGGGAGGCCAGGGAGGGGCCAGGGAGAGAGGCCATTGCGAATGCCCACGATTCGTTGATCTTTGTGGGCGACTCGAGGATAGAACGAGCCATTAATAACCCCAATAATTAGAAAATCGTGATAAAATAGTGGAATACAACGGCGTACCTTGTCCGTGGTGAGGTCGATGACGATGAGCCGCGGCGGCCGGACGATTTTCGTATCGCCGAGGACGTCGTCGATGCCAGTGTCGACGCCCCAGAGCCGGTCGCAGGCGTCGACCCTCGTCCGGAAGATGCTGATAATTAGGTCATTGTTACTCGAGTGGACGTCGTTGGCCTCCCACGAGGGGTACGGGGTCAATGGCGGGGACGTGCCTGTCATCCCACGAGCAATAATGCAGTTCAACAAATAATGTTTTCTCGTGGCACGAGTCCTCGTGGCCGCGGTTATCGACCGGAATGATCGGCCGGCCGCCCCGGTTATTAATACAAAGTTACAACGTTACCTTTCGGCTCGGACATTGAAATATAATTCAAGTTTGCCGGGACGCCCTTCTTCCATCTCGGCACGGTGATGAACATTTTGTCCCTCCAGACGCTCACGCCGACCGGGACGTTGTCCTCCTGAACGAAGTCTCCGGAAGCAACGTATGCGGTTCTCATTGATTTATTCGGAAAGTTATAGTCGAGCTTGTCCCAGGAGTACTGAATTTCGGGAGGGTGACAGCCGACTCCTGCTGCCAGGGCCACCAAAACCAACGTCCGCCACATATCTGCGCTCGGCCAAGAATTTCAAATGAAATTATGAATAATTATTATCCTGCTGACGGCAATGCTCGTGCTCGCAGTGCTAGGTACTGGTGGTGTAGGTAATGGCAGGTAGGTGGTGGTAGGTAGGTAATGGTGGTATTGGTGGTGATGGCTGCTGCTATTGAATCGCTTCCAAGGGATCTCGCTTCGAGCCCCCCATCCCCCATCCCCCAGCCACCATCCCCCATCCCCGATGATAACCCCAGCCTCCACGCCCCTTCTTTCCTCGATACCCTAATTCAACATGCGGAAAAGCGGTAATTACAAAGTCCTCGGCAGTACGTTCGTATACAAAATATACGCGTACGTAACCTTTCTTCCGTGACTATAATTCCATCCAGCAAGCTTTATTAATCAAAGTTATTAACATTTGCTAATAACGAGCCGATTCACGAAGCGGTCACATTTACAATACGCCCACTACTCCCTGCCAGTGAAATCTAAGGAGAAACTTGTAATTTTATGTACAGCCATATACGTATTTAAATGAATTAAATAATTAGCTGTTGCAGGTGGTAGCCTTACGTAACCTGCATATTTTTCTATGTATATTAATTACCCCCGACAATAATACAACAGCGAAATAAATTAATAAATAAATGCTGCGGCTGAGGGGCGAGGGGGGGGCGGGAGTGAGGACGCGGACGGTTTTCGTGAGGGTAAGAATAATTATATAAATGTACGAATTTTTGTCGACGATTTTTACCAAAATGTCGTTTTATGTTTTATGTTTTATTTTAATTGTCCGTATCAAGGAGTGCCGAATACCGATATTATTAAACGCGAGTGCATTGAAAGTTTCATTGAAAAACAATTGGGCGTAGCGTAGGCATGTCTTTGTAAATATATATTTTACGGCTTAGGTAGTTAACGGTACGGGCAGCGCAACCCAAAAAGGAGAAATAAAAACGATCTCTCCGACCTATTAGTTCATTGCGTCTAATGATAAGGGATAACGATTAGCAATGAATGAGCTTAATGAGAATTATAGGATGAGCGTTTGAAATAAGTCCCGGGCTCGTTCGAGTGCATGAATTTAGCCTTAACGATGCGAAAGCTTAAGTAACGTTTGATATGAGCTACGCTCTCCTGGCTCATTTTTCGTTTCCTCGACTCATAATTCAAGGCAACCGCTTCGGTTACAAGCTTCCGCTGGATCGGTGCCTCCCCCTCCCCCCCGCTACCCCATGGAATTTCTAAAAAGTACGCGGGAGCGCGGAATAACCGAAATTCCATCTTTAGATCGTTAGCCTTGTACCTGAATTTGTTTACTTCAACTCTTACTTACATATTGCTGCGAAACGGTGATGGAGGCACCGTCGCTCGCTCTTTTTATTAAGCATCCTTAAGAAAAGAGAGGCAGGTTTTCACTTGGATTAAGCACGCTTTCCCCATTATCTAGTCTACTTAATAAATCCAGCGCCAAAATCTACGTAAACAAATAACTAACTAACTAACTAACGCTCGCCGTTCGAACGCTCGCCGAATCTACGGATATATCCCGTTATGGGGGAAAAATAATCAGGTCTGCGGTAATAATCCGAGAGCCGACTGGATTACGTAATTTTCGGACTTTCATCTAATTCGTTATAGCTCGATTCTTTCGGGCTCCGTTCATCCAGCCCGTCAACTATTTCTCCACCGAGAGTCGATAATTAAAATTCAGCGCTTGGATTCGCGATGGCCGGGGAGGGGATGGGTGGGGGGAGCGTAGGTTACTATTTTAAGGAACGGGAGTAGTGTCAGGTTGGCGCGTAAAAAAGAAAGGCGCGAGACTCGCTGGATGTACTCGCACTCGTTGCCGATCGAGCGAAATCACGAGCCGCGGCTAATATTTATAGACTTCGATTGGAATCGTCAAAGGTAATGGCCGTCCGAGTGATTCGTCTTACCCTCGCTTATCCTTATCATTCTACTACGGTTTTTATTGCCTGTAAGAGACCACTGTACGAAAGTTAGTTGCACGTAATTCCGTAAACCGGTTCCCGTTCCTTACCTCCGTATAAAATTCCTAAAGAACCTCGCTGGATAATTTCCCAAAGACATCTATATATACGTATAATATATATATATATATATGAGAGAGCGAGCGAGAGAGCGGCGCTTACGTATGCCTTGTAAGGAACAAAGTATTATCATGTTCCCGATTTTACTCCTCTTCGCCCGCATTTTGTACAATTCGTAAAATCCGAATGGCAACTTTGTAAAATCAATGAAAAATCACAGCCGTCAATTTTATCTGCCCGTGAAATACGTATTTTTACAGAGAAAATATTAAAATTACTAATAGGCTGAGAGTTATGCCGACTCCGCCGCTCTTCTTTATCCTCCTTTAGAGAGACAATTTTCTGCACTTATTTTACGATTGTCATTATATTTTATGTAAAGCGTAAAAGCCTAATCATTTTTAAGAAGTTAAGAACTCCACGATCGTCGTGAGCGATTGATCCAACCAACAGGCATTTCGATGAAATCGATAAAATTTTCATTATTCCGATTGTTACGTTCAAATAACGAAGATTTGTTTAGCTTATCGTATCGTCGACAATATCCTTCACCTTGTTTGTATACTATTTATATCGAACCGGTTCTACGTAATAACAACAAAAAACTCCTGAATTATAAATATGTATCGCGGGTCAATCGTAAACACCGATTGCCTGCATGCAAATATACCGAAACAATTATATTTAAAATCAATACTCGTAAAAAAGGCGCTCCCTCTGCCCCTCTCTTCGTATGCGTTCAGTACCTAAAATGTATTTACCAAATGCAATATAATGCAATAGATTATTATCGATTAATGGGATTATTAAGATCCAGCAATTAAAACGGACAAGAAAAAAAAACAAAATTAAGATGCAGTAAGTACTAATGATTGTCATTGTCTTAGAAAAATACATATACAAATTTTATGACGCATGAGCATTCGCTCGTTTCATCCACAAGATCATTAATAATATTTCTTAATTGTTACACGAATTTATAACAAGAAGAATATTCAAAAACAACAACAACAACAATAGTAATAATGATAATAATAATACTGAAAAACGACATCTTAGTTGTATGAACTCTATCTAAAATAGTCTTCAAATATACCGTGATTATCAAATCCGTGTTGAATAATAATAATAATAATAATAATAATATTTAACGATCTTTTTTTCTTTTAAAAGTACTTAGAAATATTATAATAACATTATAATATTATTGATGAAATTTTATTTAAAAATATTTTTTGATACCCGAAGAGGTTAAGAATTATGTACAAGACGAGTGATAATTTTGAATTTATAATTGCGAATGTATGGGTTTTTTTTAATATCGTCTTGACTATGATAATATATTCAAATTCATAATTATGAATGAGAAAGAAAAGGATAAATTATAAGCTTTAATGTAATGTAATCGTAAGCAGGTAAAAATCAATTTAATCCGTACGTCAACGTGAAAAAGTTTTAACGCCTTAAATTATTGTCATTATATATTATTATTATAAAGCCCATTTGCAATGAAGTGATTGAAATATCTGCAATTAATGAAGAAGTATGAAGAAAACAAAAAAAAAAGAAGAAGAAAAAAACACAAAAAGAAAAAGAAATTAAAACTTAATGGATAATTAATTATTCCCAAAATAAATCACTATTGCATAAAGAATAAATAGTAATAATAATGCTGATTCTAATTTAAATAAAAGAACTTGCGTACGTGAAATGCAGCTTTTCAATAGATAATGTCGAAAAGTAATAAATATCTGCAATAAATACTTGATATGCAATAATGTGCTGGAAGAGCAATAAAGCTAAATTATTTTAGAGCTTCGTCAAGCAAATGAATCGACGATATTCGTATAGTTTCTCGTCGGCTGATCGTTAAGAAGCATTTTTCTGTTAATTTCATTTATTGAGAGTAAAAGTAAAATAAGAAATTCTCTAACTTTGATAATTTATGAAGTAAATACCTCGTTAATTATTATTATTATTATTATTATTATTATTACTATTATTATCTAAAAATAGTCGTTGATATAATAAAGGAGACGTAGGTTGTTCGCATTGACGAATGCATAGATAATTAATACATAAAGTTCAATAATAAAAATGAAAATGTAAATAATGCCTTTAATTATCGGCGTAATCATAATATTCAAGTAAATACTTGCTTGAGCACTTATGTTATTAAGATTTAACATGCTTACCAACTACAAGTTCCGTATTAACGGCGGAGCTGGCACTGCTACTCCTACCATTTATATAGATAGTCGCGAGTTCAATTAGTTGTAACGTTAATACTATTTATAAAATCTCCCGTACTAGATTTACCTCCCCCCGAGCCTTCCATTGTTACAAGCTCTTTGTTTTTTCTTCTTTTCCGTTTTTATTATTATACGTTATTGTTATTATTGTTATTATCATTCGTTGTTGTTGTTGTTATTATTATTATTATTATTATTATTATTATTCGTTATAATTGTTATACTGCAAATAAAACGGAGGCTTATTTACGTTATGTTTATAAAAGAAGTTGACGCTTTTATTTCACGTTTACGTGTGCGTCCGTGTGTTTGCCCGATCACCGGTCAAATTGTTAAAACAGATGATCGATTTTTAACGACGAATTGTTTACGTTTTTTATTTGCGTGAACAATTTTATCTTTTATGAAGGTAAACAAATGTCTAAACAATTGTGTCGGTATCCGAGCGAGACCATTCGAGGGTGATACTTATAAAAAAAAAAATTGTTTTTTGTAAATAGTATGTTCCGACCGAGGAAGGTTAGGCAGATAGGTAGGTTAGGTAGGTAAGTAGGTAGATAGGTAGGTAGGTAGGTAGGTAGGTAGGTAGGTAGGTATATGTGTATAGGATTCGGTAAATAATCCATCGAGTGAAGATTTCTTAAGCTCCCTGATGCAGTATCTTGTTAAAATAATAGTATAGAATGCCCTTAGCCCCCCTTGGCTGGAATAAAAGTATGTCGTGTGTGCGGAGATTCAAAAATTCTCGAACGTTTATTGCCTGACAGGAATTTGTTAAGCCGGTGCCTACTGATTGTACAAGAAGACATTATTATTACACTGGATATTCTCGGCTCTCGTTCTTCGTCGATAATTAAAAAGGAATATCAAGAAGATCCTTAGATATTGTCCTTTTTCTATCGGAATTATTATCAATTAAACGCACTCTAAGCCTTTAGTGACGAAACGTGCGAATGGCTCATTGGATCGATAATCTGTCATTCGAGTGGAAATTTCACAGGGAAACTGTTAATCGCTTAAGTGCAAATTTATCGACGCGAGTCCTTATAATAAAAGATAAGCGAAGCCAGTAAAACTTTCTGAGCGGTAATTACGCGTACTTGACAGTACGGGATCATTTGTAAGGCAATAGCGACGAAATAAATGGAAAAAAACAAAATAAATAAATAGAGAAAGAAAACGAAGGAATCTTTACTTTAGATGTTATTCTGCGAGCAAATGAGACTTTACGAATGATGTACTATCGGATACGGCGACAAAACTAAAGTGGCCAAGGGTTGGAGGAGAATACGACGCAGCAGCGCCACGGCAATTTGATAACAATAAAAGGAAGAGGAGTTTTTTAAGCGATCGACATTTAAAGATTATTAAAGCACGTCGGGGGAATAAAAAAAGTTTAAGAGGGGCTTGTGCCGCGACCGAGGCAGAACAGTCGGGTTTAATTACATCCGGCAAATGTACTTATTAAGCGACTGACGGTGTAGGTGGAGTGTTGCGGTGCAGGGTACCGGGAGTGGCGTGGCGTGGTCTGGCGTGGTCTGGCGTGGTGTGGCGTGGTTGTGGTGTGGGAGAGGGGGCAGTTAAGTCAGAAACGGCGGCAGTGTGCGTATCCGTCGATTACGCAATTAGAGGAACCGGCGGCCGGACCCCAAAGGAGGCCAACAATTGATTCTGAACAATGAAATGATTTTTCGGCGACGGAGGAGGAACATCCGCAGCGAATCTAGCAAATATAGGAGTCCGTTGCTCGCTTGGCTATTCCGATCCTGAAATTCCAAGTGCCGATTAATTTCATTAAATATAAAAGACCGACGGACTACTATAAGGAGGGGGGGCGGATGAAGGGTGGGGAAGATGCACGACGAGTGCGCGCGTCTAAGACATATTATACGAGCGGGTATCTGCCGACTCTGCCGGGTTCCTCTTTTCCCCCTCTACCCGTGGCTTAGGCAGCAGCAGCAGCAGCAGCAGGAGTAGCAGGAAGGAGCAGGAAGGAGCAGCGAGCTCCGCGTAGCGGTGGCATCGGCGGTGACCCGGTAACTCGATAGCGTCTCTCTCTCTCTCTCTCTCTCTCTCTCTCTTTCTCTCTTTTTTTGTCGAGCACACGGGGTCACCGCCGATCACGTGCGCGTATCCCTTTACGCGGTCGAGGAATTCAAAGAGGCACTCGGCCGATACTCACTGATGCACGTTTGCGAGTCGAGTTGAGTCGTGCGGAGGGACGAGGGGTGCTAGCCGGTGGGCAAGAGTGGGACCAAGGAAGTCGCGAGCGCCCGTCTCCTGGCGAACGGTCTAACTCGTAATGGAGTCTATAGTTGGCCAGGCCTCGACTTTATAGCCGCGAGCCGCGAGCCGCGCGAGTAGCGCGAGCCAGGCCTCCTCTAAGCCTGCGCCATGGGATCGTGCCCCTCCGACCCCCCCAAAAAACCCAGCTCACCTCCGCGCCGTAACCTGGATCGACAGAGGCGCGCCGCCGTCGCGCCTAATGCCTTGATATCGAATTAATGCCGAAACTGGATCGGACACCCACCCGCACCCCCGTCCCCCTCGATCGCCACCTACAGGTTAAACCGCCGCCTCCGCTCTACTTGAATTCGCTTTCGCTCGGCCTGACTCCCTCCTGCCAGCAGGTGCCTGCCTGCCTGCCTTGCGACCGCTTGTACGTCTCTCTCTCTCTCTCTCTCTCTCTCTCTCTCTCTCTCTCTCTCTCTACACTCTCCTTCTCTCACACTCTCACTCTCTCTCTCTCTCTCTCTCTCTCTCTCTCTCTCTCTCTCTCTCTCTCTCTCTCTCTCTTTCTCACACAATCGGTCGATTGAATAATTCATAGCGGGCGCGTTGTTGGGAGGGGGTCCCCGCGACTAACTTTTCGCTCCGTGGATTGACCGGCGCGACTCGACTTTCCAACCTTCGATTCCGCTAATTCGCCAATCGCCTGGCCAATGGCCCCGGTCGATAAATCCTTTATCCCCCCGCAAGTACGTCCCGTACTCGGTTCGCGAATCACTCGATTCCCAAGGTTATCGAAAACCTCCATTACTCCGGCTTTGATCATCCTCCCACTCACCCATCGCCGCTCTCTTCCGCGTGCAATATTTAACCGACTGATTTATAATCCCTCCGCTCTCCCAGATAAAAGATTATAAATACGAAACAACGCGAGCGCATCCTCGGACTCGGCTCTTCTCACGCTTCTCCGTCCCCCACCCCCCCCCCAACTCGCAAAATGAATGTCAATATTAAAATCTCGCTTTTTTTACTCTTACTTCCTCTTCCTTCGATTGGCCTTAGTACCGGCAGCGACCTCAGCCGTCCTCCTCCTCCTCCTTCATCATCTTCATCTTCATATTCATGCACGTTGTCTGTGATTTTCTTTCTATTTTGGACGGGATTGGGGGCAACAAAACGATATCGTCTCGTCGCACCGACTTCATTTGTATCTTCTAGCATAATACCAAGATAATTACAGCACTCGAGCTAATTATTTACAGATTATTAATTCAATGCATAGCGTTATTTATAATGCAGGAAAATAGACTTCATCTGAGCTGTCTCTTGCATTGTCGTTCCTCGTTGCCCCTCGCCCCGGCGTATACTACTCTTCTAGCGCTACTCGTCCATTATTCCCTATGATTCCTCGCTCCGAGGACTATTCTTGCGTAATTCCGGGAAACATTTGAAGCAAAAACCACCGTCCCTTTTACCTGTGTCTTAATCACTTGCGCGCTCTCTCTCTCTCTCTCTCTCTCTCTCTCCTTGACTAGGAACACCCTGTGCAGAAGGACAATGTGGACCAGAGCCGAGGGACAATTGCCGCCCGGCCGCCATTGAATTCGTTGCCTTTGCCCCTCGAGTAATTATCCATTGTAAGCGGAGCTCATAGACGCACCGTTCTTAGAAAATTAAAAAACTTGATTTAAGACAACAGAAACGAAAAAACAAAAAGAGCACAAAACAAAACAAAATAAAAAACAACAACGACGACGACGAGGACGACGACGACGATGACGATGGCGACGACACAACGACAAAGGAATGTCACGTAACGATTCGCACGTAGTGAGTAGTGACGTATGAAAGAGCTCGATAATCCTAGTGGAAACGCATCGGAATAATATAAATAATAACATTGAATGGAAACGAGTTGGTTAGCTTAGGTTATTGGGATTTTCCAGCGCTCGTCTCTCATTAGAAATAGGTCCTTCGAAATTCGTACAGCAGGTATTCTGTATTTGCCAAGAGAGAGAGAGAGAGAGAGAGAGAGAGAGAGAGAGAGACGTCCGAGTCCGAGGCTGGCAGTTGTCCAACAAAAGTCTCTGGGCTCATCGGCGCATATTTCCCAATTGTTTTTTTTTTTTTTTTTGTTTCTTGTTCACGGTACCAGTGCGTGTACTCCAACGACGCCTGTTTGGGTGACGTCTGTTACGTGGGTTTGGCTCAAAGCTGATTATCAGGATTTCTCTTGCTTTCAAAATTAAAGAGGCTAATGGAAAATTGCCCAAACGTTTTCAATTTAAAAAGTCGAAAGACGCGGGGCTCGCGGGGGGGGGGACGCCTTTACCTTTGCGCCAACGGGTATGCGAGTCGTTAAGTGATAGTGGTGACATCTCGGTTTTTTAACAGGCAAACGGCCGTCGCTAACTCTGGGAAGGGAGGGAGGAGGGATTATTACAGCGGTTACGAAAAACGCTTGGTGAACAAGGCGAGGGGAGCGAAACGCGGATGGATCGGCGGGGGTATAGCGGCTCGACGTCCGGGGGTATAGCGAGCCGATAAGCCGTTCGTCTAACGCTGCGCTGTTGTATACGGCGGGAGGGACGGGGGTAATCGATGGGAATCGCAGGGCCCGGCTTACGAAAATATAATTAATAAAATGCTAAAACGAAGCGGACTCGCACCTCTCGGGCAGATCGGCCTTTATACAAGACGGGATAACGATCGGCTACGTCCACCTTACCCACGGACGTTATTATTAATTTTGCGAGCCGAAATCGAGCCGAGCGATTGCATATCCCTCGAGAGCGATCGCCAAAACCCCGGAAATCGCTCACGTGCGCACAGCTAATGAGCTTCCTACAACGTCATTACAAATATTAGAGGCCGGGACGCTCGGAGTTAGGCCCGCGACATGCGGACAGACAGACAGCGGCGGCCTCCAGTCCCTCCAGTCTGTCTATCGACCTGTCACTAGGGACAGGTCCTCGGTCGTCCTCCTCCTCCACCACCTCCTCCACCTCCTCCTTCTCTTACGGCACGTAGAGCTCGGATGCGTATCGTTTTTTTTTTAAATAACCAGCACAGACAGGGAATTATTGCTGTTGTTCGAGTACGACGAAAGAATGAACGGACGCACGAATTAGCGTTCCAGTCAAATAACCCCCCTCCCCCTCCCCTCCCCGCCCCCGCCCCCCTCTCGCTCACACTCTCCCTCATTTTTTTCCATAAAGATAAATGTTCCGTAGCTGTATGTATCGGTGAACGGGACGCTTCACTAAAATCGCTACATCGATTCACTCTGCGCGCGCTCTCGATATTCAATACAAGAGCCAAACTCTCCTCTGACATTTTTTAGATAAGGATTTTTTTTTGTTTTTTTTTTGTTTCCACTAACCACTGTGTCCCCTTAATAAAAGAAATTTTATCGTTTTCGGTGGAAATTGATACTTTTAGTTTTTTTTCTGTCCCTCGTCCTCCTCTGGCCCGTGCTTTTTATGTTTTCCCCACTTTAATGGCTACGGTTTGAAAGGTTTATCATTAGACAAGATTAGATAATTCCGTATAGAAATTAAATAATTTCCATTTTTTACATTTTAGATAACAAAACAAAACAAAAAAAAAAAACAAAAAAAAATACACATAAATTTTAACGGCTATCGCGGAGGGCTCCGTTAACGCGTCCTCCCCCGCCCCCCTCCCAAATAAAATAATAAGATGAACCAACGCAATATCTTTATACACAGGCTGTCCGTATATTTCTTTTCGATTCTTAGATATAAATACGTATTATAGGCATGCGCACAGCCGCGGGCACAGGCGCGCACGCACACGTACTAAAAATTTTATGCGGATCTGTGAGAAAGACGGGAGTTATTACGTAAAAGCAACAGCGCAAAGTATAATTCAATTACAACGTCATAAAGGAAGAAGAAGAAGAAGAAGAAGAAAAAGAAGAAGGAGGAGGAGGAGGAGGAGGAGGAGAAAAAATAAAAGTATTAGCGAAACTAATGGTGAAATGGCATTCCCTCCTGTATAATTTACATATCGATATATGTACATCAAAGCCTCATTAAAATTGTATAGTCATCGAGTTACAATTGTATTTCAGACTTCTGCTGAAATACTCGCAAAAATTGTCCACGAGCCGCTGCTTCTTTACGAGAATCGCAAACGATATTTTTTCCCACCGAACCAAAGGTCGTTATTTTCCGTTATTGACCTTTCATCAGCTTTCCAATGAGAACGCCTAATTTAAAGGGGGCAATTTCTATCAAACCTTAAAGCCACGTTTCGATTTACAAAAGTGCAAAATACCCCTGCAACAATAACAAAGCACTTCTTTTTCTTTTCTTTTCTTTTCTTTTTCTTTTTCTGCTTTGGGTGCTCTTAACGTGTAAATGTACTCCGAAGTATGTATTTACTTCTGCAGTTATTACGTGATGAGTAATGGCACATGTGCACATAATAATATTCAATTATTAGTACTGACTTTTTAATACGAATGAGGAAAACAGTATATAATCAGAGTAATGGTATAATTAATTGTAAGCTATAAATGGCTTATATTGTAAGATTAGATTCTTTCATATAGGTTGCTTTTATTGTCAATGTTATAATGAGCGGTAAAATTTTCATAAACTATGTATTTATTATTTATGGATGTTTAAGGATGTTTATGGATCATCTGCCTCGTCCGCATTGACGAATCAATAAAATTTTAACTGCATTCTAGTATTTTTTGTTGTTGTTGTTGTTGTTCTTCTTCTTCTCTTCTTCGTCTTCGTCTTCTATCAAGTAAACTCTTATCTATTCGATCAAATGAGCTTCTAACATTCGAATTGCACAAGTATTAATACGACCTTCGAGCAAACAAAGTCGACTCATTACTGCAATGTATCATTCTAATAATAACGTAAATACGTACAGAACATTTGTTTTATTTGCCCGTTCTTTTATGTACATTTGAAGCCTTAAGGAAATCTCACGAGTTAATTAAATATTTGATTGTCAGAACGTTGAATTCGTCGAATAGGAGAATTTGTTGCGAAGAGGAAGAATGTGATGTAAAACGTATTTCCGATCCCGATCGGAAGCTTCGATCATTGTTGTCTACGTTCGACACTCAAAGCAGACTGAGCGAATGCAAACAAAGCTACGTCGAATGAGTATTAGGATATATCAATGCCATCAATTAAAAGGGGGCGGTAAGTGTTCGCGACATTTTTTAAATTATTTTACGTCAAAACAATTTATATACATATACATATACGTATACATATATATATATATATATATATATATACATATATGTATGTATATATGTATGTATGTATGTATGTATGTATGTATAATGATAAATGTCCCGGAGGAACCGCTGACGTTACAATGCCACCATTTATCTTAAAAATCCTTCGCGCTACAACGATGAAAGATAGAACAATTGAATTCTGCTGTGATACATTTTAAATAATGAAATGGACAATATTTTCTTCCTTAATACAAAACGAGGAAAGTGTTTTTTATTCTTTTTTCTTTCCTCTTAACGAGTATAACGAGTTTAATTAGGATTGATATTATTAAACATTAACGCATTTACTGCAGCTTAGTCGAGTAATAGAATAATGTAAGCTCTGCTCTTCCAGGAGTAGAAACAATAATGGCAACATTGTCTCTGCGCAAGACTTGCATTAAAAAGCGATAAATATGAGATATTACGAATGCGCTCGCGTCTCGATAACAAGAGAATGAGAGAAAAAGTCGTTATTTTACAAATGCAGAAAGAAAACGTTTCGAGTCCTTCCGAGCCTCATTGCCAACGTATTTGTATATATATATATATATATGCATCTTCTCTTCTGCGCGGCTGCGAATCGTCGACTTGGATGGGAGTCGTTGCGCTCACCGGTCGCTTAATTCGGTTCGCGGTGCATTCCAGGAGCCACTCGGCATTTACACGCACGTATTAATGATAATAACAACAACAACAACAACAACAACAACAACAACACGGCTTCCCCGTGAGTGATCCATTCGTGGTCCATTCGGCGGGGATGTTTTAATCGACATTGACAGCTAAGAATATAAAAATACAAGAATACTCTGGCTGAAAGAATAAAAAGGCTACCGGGGGGGAAGGGGAGGTGGGAAGCCGAGTAGAAATTAATAGGAGAGCGGTGTGGAGGCTTCCGTGCATCGTAATTTTTATAAAACGGGTATGTAAGGGCCGTAATTGCGTTAAAAAGCAGCCAATGAGATCGGCCAAGTGCAAATGAATCGTAAGAGAAGCGAATTCGTTCCCTCGGCATGTATAAGCAAATGCAACGAGTGACAGGGACGCGCGTGATCATCGAACAGAGAACAATTAATCGTGATCACGGAGCCATTTGATGCATTTGATTTGGTTGGTTGTAATAAGTGTTCCGCGTTGTATTAAATAAATGGACCGATTGCTCTCCAAGCATCAATTCCTTCCGTCCTCGACTCTACATACGAATAAATAAAATGAAGGAGGAGGAGGAGGAGGAGGAGAAGGTCCGTTCATCGGTAGGAAGGTAGGTAATACAAAGAAATCGGCCAACAATGGGGGCGCTCTAATCGAGCCTTAAGAAGCCGAGAAGTGACTTGTTTGCAATGCATTAATATGTAATGCTTCGATTATGTCGACTCGCGATTGTTTCATTTAAATTCGCTTCGGGAAGCGAATTCTTCGTTTCGAACGTCTGAAGCATTAGGCTTCTTTAGCATCCCCGCCTAATCCTCTCGGCCTCTGCAGAAGCCGTATTTACACGGGCTGAAAAATCCAAACTTGAATTTCAAATATATTTACTTTGAGACTTTAATGCTTGAAATCGCCGGCGAGCCGAGCCTCACTCATCGCCCCGTTCAACCCGACATTATAAATTGTTAAACAATACCAGTCAGATTTTTCAGATTTTCAATTAAACTTATCCGACGAACGCAATCGCTCAGAATTAATTTGCACTTCAACCTCCGCCCGACGAATGCGCGGCCTTTTTCTTATTTACCGCCAATAAATTAAAATAAATAAAGCACCTGTGCGCGTTCAACGAAATTAATTATAAATGCGCCTCTCTCTATCTATCTATCTGTCTATCCATTTATCTATCTATCTATCTATCCATCTATCTATCAATCTGCTTACGAATATTCGTCCATGGACAATCGATGGAAATTTTCCTTTGTCAATGGAAAATTCGTGTTTAATAGTGAGTACCGTTTTCAAGTTCTTCCTCGAATCGACAAAAAAAAAAAAAAAAAAAGGCATACAACGTAAACAATGTCCACTCGCGGAGCTCAATAGAAGAGCGAACGAGAATATGAATGATATAAAACAAAAAGTAATGCGTACTTACGTTTTAATTGCACTTCACGTGCCGCCGATTCAGCCGATTCGAATTGACGATGAAATAATTTTTTTTTTTTTTTTGTTCATCCCCCCATTAAAAATAAGTAATTTTCATTTTCAGGAGAAAATGCGTGCACGAAGAATATTACGGTTCGCGAGAGTACTAAATTCATTGTCCTATCCCAACTAATTCATAACCACATTGGCTATTCATTACATTCTTCTTTTCTTCCACCTTTTAATATATGACATGGGCAGAATTTACGTACATCATGGCTGCGATTATTTCAAATAAAATATTATTATGAATCTTTCAGATGTAATAATATCATTGCATTTATTCCTCCTCTGATTTTTACAGATTTTAAAAATTTAACAAAACACATTTTCTCATTATACGCATAACTATTGCGTAATTAAACAACTATATTTTATCACTTAAACACAGAAGTGAAATCCAATGTGACCTTGTTATCTCGAGTTAACAAGTTATTATAGGTAAACTATTGTCGTTCGATGTTTCATATAGGAAAATATTATTATTATTATTATTATTAGTTTTCTTTTTTTTATAATTTTTATTTATTTATTAAAATGGTATAGTCTAAAAAGTATAGAATGTTTTGTTTATCTTCAACAATAAAGTACTAGGTATTAAAGTTTGTAGATTTAAACGTTATGTCTAAGTATATAAAATGGTCATGAGTAATAATACCAAATACATTTGGAAAGTAGCGACATCTGACAACGATCGAAAGTATCCGCTGACGCTCCTTTGGTAACTAATGCATATGAGTCGTCTTATCTCTGCGTGGTTAAGTTACAAATCTGTTTTACTGTCAATTAGTAAAGATTCATGAGATTCGTAATTATCATTCCATACAAATTTATAATAAATTAATGTAAATAAATAACCCGATTTGTTATAAAAAAAAAAAAAAAAAAAACAGAAAAAAAAAGAGAAAGAAACATCTTATATTTACAGAAATTGACGTAAATTTAAAATATGATTTTTATACAGCGTTATATACGTCTAAAAATATAAGGATCTATAGATATATGAGTATAATGTGGCGTTCGCAGACTTTTATTGCATTACCTTGACTATCGCTATTCATTGACAATATTATTTCCTATTTTTTTTATTTTTTTATTCATTTATTATTATTATTTTTTTTTTTTTTTTTTTACTTTTTATCCTTTTCTATTTTATTTTTATTATATCTTTAACTTTTCATCCTTCTTGAAATGTTCACCTTCACGAAACGCAGACTCGATTGATTGATTAACTTCAAGAATTCCGATAAATTGTAGAAGGCAATTCTGTATTTTGTGCGTCCGTGGCGCACGGGTGTGTCCCTACATCGGCATATTATTATACGTAAAACGTATAACAATAACATTCGTAAAATTCGATAATTGACTTATAATACTTATAGCATCGCTCAATGCAATAAATAAGTGTAAAAAATAACCGCGTATTCTTGAGGAAGCACCGTTGTTGTTTGTTCGTTTCGTTGTTTGCTTTGTTGTTTGCATTGTTGTTTGCAGCAGCGAGATAAGGACATACGAATGCACTGCAACTGAAACTTCCTCCTCCGCTCTACAAGGACATTTCGGCCTCGTTGAGCTCTTTGCTCTTCTTTATTTTACTTTCCGATCTGTAAATACGAAAGACTCGTGAGTAAGCAAACCTGTCCCCGTCGAGTAAGCAAACGGCAATAACAACTGCAAGGCTCTCGTTATTACTTCGTTAATAATAGATTGTGCCAATGGTATACGTACTTTCCAAAGTCTTCTCCGTCTTGTAGAGTTTCCGGAAGCTCGCAGCCAGCGGTTTCCGGTAGGAGGACACAGAGAGCAGCGCCAATTAATGGCAAAAGGCCAAAGATTATAGGGGGTAACCAGGATCTGACTGCGCCCTGAAAATCATTTACATCAACAAGCTCAGGGAAAATTTACATTTATAATGCTCTTTACTCTGCTCTCTACTCGTCGCGTTATTTCCGGCATTATCATTATTTTAGCGACATTCGTACAACTTTACGTTTAAACGGGAATTCGAGCTCCTGAAGACGAATGCGGTCGGCCGTTGATATAATATTTACCAGAGACACGACGAAAGGAGCCACCATAGATCCTATTCTGGCGCACATGCTACTCGTTCCTACTCCGATGTTTCGGATCACCGTGGGGAAGAGCTCGCCGGAGTAGAGGTAAACGGTCGTGAAGGAAACTGACATGCCGACGATGCCGAAGCAGGCGAAAATTAATCTCAGCCACTCGAGGTCTGAAAGGTATTATTACAAACGATAAATAAAGCCTCGGTGAAATTTTGGATATTTTGTCTCCTCAAGCCTAAAGCCGAGCGGCTTTACACGGCTTACCATTGTTCACGAAGATAAGTAAGAGCCCGGCCGTGCCGGCAATTATGTTGCTCGTTACCAAGGTGATCCTTCTGCCCAAGGCGTTCATGGTCCACCAGGCGAGGAAGTTCCCGGGGATCTGGATGGCTCCGGAGAGGGCGAAGTTTAGGAATATGTCCCCTCCGACGTGGCCGATGTATTGCGTCATCCCGAATAGGCCCATCCCGCACACGATCCAATTGAAGAAGATCGTCAATGACTTTATCCGCATATTCGGCGTGCGAAAGAGATCCAGAAACGACGCTTTCCCATCGGCCTCCGTTCTCTTTGAATTCTAAAACATTACATGAGCGACATGAGCGATATTATATCCTTTTGTCGAGCGCTTTCGAATTCTTCTCATCGTTCAAGGGCAAAATTAATGAAAGGCTTGTCGCCAAACGTGAACGATTAATTGTCAAACGTATTTGTCGTTAAAACAACGTGTATTTTGCTGCCTCTTCCTCCTCCTCTTCCTCCTCCTCCTCCTCCTCCTCCTCCTCCTCTCGTTAAGAATACGTGATAGAAACTTAATTTCCAGGTACTACCAAGTAACCAAGCCATTGCAATAATGATAATGAGGGGCGAGAGGTAGAGGGAGGGGCGGCAGCGAGTGCAAGTACCTGGTGCAAGCAGTGCTTCCGCACGACTTCGGGTATGTCCTTGTCGTCGAGCTTGTTCATGTTGGCTGCGGACTTTAGGACCTGGCAGGCCTCCTTCTGCCTGCCCATGGCGAGGAGCCAGCGGGGCGACTCGGGAACGATCCACCAGTAGCTCAGGAGCATTATCGAGGGCAGGGTCATCGCGATCTGAAGATGCTGCCAGTGTCTGAAGAGATAGGCTATGCCGGCCAATGACATGTGGCCCAAGCTGTACGGGATCTGGTAGAGTATCGTTATCGCGGCCCGCCAGCTCTTCCCGACTATCTCCATACCTGCGTTATTACAATTGGAATGATTACGATTGGCATTACGAAGAAAGTTTACGAAGCTTCGAATGGCCCTTATCGGCGTATCAATGGCTACCCCGGCTATTACCGGCAGAGCAGAGCAGAGCAGAGCAGAGCAGAGCAGAGCAGAGCAGAGCAGAGCGGCTATTGTCCTGAGCGACTCAACTTTATGTCTTTACGATTGACCGGCCTTTCAGATAGCCTTATTGAGCCTCGTTAAACGCAATATAAGTACGCGCGTTTAGAGATAAACATTACTAATACGTTATTTAATGACCCTAATTACTGGGAAAAATCCTATCTCGAGAAAAGAGTACGCGTTTGACGGAGACGAGCGCTTTCCAGACAGGCTTTAATAATAACAGACGCCGGGGACGCGATGACGGGTCAGAAAGAAAACGATCCCTCTTATCCCTCCCTCGGTCGCCCGTCCCAGCCGCCCCTCGTTCCTTGTTGTCCTTCTGATCGATCCTTCCTCGTCGGCGGCGAGGCGTGGGAGTAACGGATTCGCGTGCCGAGATCGCGTAAGTATCGTGTAAGGTGAAACTCACATATTACGTAACTGGTGACCATCGTGCCGCCAGTCGCTAGAGCACTTAAAAATTTGAGCAACAAGAGCACAGGAAACCAGGGTACAATGGCACAGCCAATGCCAGATGCCAATTGGAGCACAATGGAGACCATTAAAGGAAGTTTTCGGCCGAACCTACAAAAGGCAATTACATTACATTACATTACATTACATTACACAAGTTCCAGGCAAAGTGAATGCCACCCGGCCGGCTCCTTCGTAAACCCCCTCCCCCATCGTTCCTCCTTCTCCTCTTCCTCCTCCTCCTCCTCCCCTCGACCCCCCACCGCCCAACTCACTCCCCCCCTCCTCCTCGCCCTTCTATTAATTACTCGGATATTGTACCTCTTCCCCCCCCCGCCCCCGTCCCACGTAACCCTGTATACCCATTGTAGCTCATGAACAGACGCTCGAGTCGGAATGAGACGTAAAGAATGAAGAAGGGACTTACCTGTCTGATAAGAAGCCAAAGGATATGCTACCGAGCAAAATGCCAAACATGAGAATCGATTGCTGGAGGTTAGCGTAGTGGGAGCGCGAACAGACGAGATTCCACTAAAACAAAATCAACAATGACAATGACAATGACAACGACAACGACAACGGCAATAAGAACGAGAACGAGAACGACAACGACAACGACAACGACAACGACAACGACAACGACACCCCCGACAACGACGACAACAACGACAACAACAATGTCTTGTATATCGTAACGAATTTACCTCATTAATTTCTTCACGTCATATCCCTATTAACAACTACCGGACTGCTTATACTACACAGAGTCGTGAAAAAGCTGTTTAATAATTCACGGGATATAATTTTATTACATCGCGCATTATTTATTTATAATAATAAATCGGTCTGAGTGGGCTGGAGCGTCGCGGCGATCCCGAGCGGAGAAAGAAAAATTCCGAATATAAATAAACGATATCGTGCCGCAACCTTTGAAACAACCAGTGCTCTTTAATTATGCAGATAAACGAATCATTATAATATTAATCGCTTAAGGCGAACGAGAAAGAGGCTTCGCGACGCCTCGCCAAAATACTTCCTTCATCGTATTAATTTCATGATATTAACAATAACGATAACCGAATCATTAATTTTCTTACTCCGTCGGGTAAATTCGTTCGCCAATTTCACTTAATTACGCTTTCGTTTTGTTTTTCCTTTTGCTTTTGCTTTTGCTTTTTATATTTTCTCGATAATTGTTCTTATAATAATAATAATAAGTAATAATAACAAGTAATAACAAATAATAATAGTAATAACTAATAAGTAATAATAATAATTCGTTGGAGCGAGTGGGAATAAAAGATTGTCTCCCTTGGGAAATGGTCGAAAATCCACGCGGGGCTTCGCTAAGTAAATAATTTCAATGCTCCCAACGGCAAACAACGGCAAACAACGGCAAACAACGGCAATTTATATTAACGCTCGAATTTATCAATACGAATAAAACTAATGACGCTCGATGAACCGAGAGGCGTATATGTATTTATTCCTCTTTTTTCTCTTATTTCTTTTAAGGATTTTATAATCCCCCGCTCGTTGTCTAATGACGGGACTTACTTAATCATTCAATGTAATATCGTTGGACACGTACGGGGATAATAAGGGTTACATTATCTACAATGATGCTTTCGGTTATTGTTGGGACAATGTCAGCGCTTTCAATGCTTTCCTTTGATTCGAGCAAAGAAACGAAGATCGGCCTCGATCAAGTCGAGGAAGGGCGTCTTGCTTTGATTGCCGGCATCGTGATTATTGACCGTGTGAGGGAGCGTGAGCGTGAGAGTGAGAGTGAGACCGAGACCGAGGCCGGGACCGAGGCCGGGACCGAGACCGGGACCGAGACCGGGACCGACACAACCTCGTATGTCAAATACGAGCGCGGGGAGTTTGATTGCAGACGAAAAACCGACGATATTACGAGCACCTCGGAAGGAAAGGTAGGAGGAAACCTACCTGGGATATTATCGTCTCGGGGAAGACGCTCCTGTCAAACTCCCACTTGGTGCACTCCTGCTGGCTACCGTTGCGGATGACGTAGCACTGGTCGTCAGTGCTTCCGTAGCCGGGGCTCGTGCAATTGTAGCTCTGCTGCGGAGCCATGAAGACGATGGCCAGCTGGTGCCAGGCGACCGGGAACTTGACCAAGGATATCGCCAAGCAGACGAGGATCTGCCAGCGTCCGAGCTGGCCCATCGTCCGCTGCACGGCGTCGCCGGTGCTCTCGTCCTGGTGCCCGGCGGCCTCGGCATCCTTCCCATTGATGATAATGTGCTTGCCATTTAAGTCTGGAAAAGCGCGGTTCAACCGGATTAATAACTCCCGTACCAGATTTTCCTCGGCGACGCTCGTAAACGTCGGCGCGCCGACGATCCACGCGATAGATCCCAATAACCTCCCCTACCACCTCCATCTTTATGGAAACAATATTATCCGACCGCCGACCTCCTCGAATAACGAGAACTTAATTACTTTTTAATAATCCCTCGTTAAAAATTATAATTAGCCTTCACTCGTTAATGGATCCCCGACCCTACCCTACCCTCCCCCCCAATTAAGACCTCATTAAAAAAAAAAAAAAAAAAAGAAGAAGAACAAGAAGAAAAATGCCCACTTTTATCCCTGTCTGGGCATCGTTTCATAAATAAGGACTCTTTCAATTTTCCTTTACACTCGATGGCAGGAGCGAGAGAGAGTGAGAGAGAGATTGGGGGGGGGTAAAGATAACGAAATCATTGACTTTGAATTTTTCTACGTCTCTCGTTCCTTTTTTCTTGATATTTATAGAAAGCTCGTTCCGAATAAAGAGAAGCAGTAATAAGTTTTATAAGAAGAATGATTTATGAGAGCCGATTTTAGTTCAGTAATGCAATACTAATTCCATCCCGATTCCCGATATTTAAAAAACCTATCGTTTATATATATATATATATAAAGATAAAAAAAAGGCTATTACAATAACGATGATTGAATATTAATGGCTTTTCATTAGTCTCTGCCTCGCAAATGTTATTTTTACACTCAACGGCTCTTAAAATATCACTGATTTTTATAATTAATAATTTTAATAATCGCTGTTTTTGCATATTAAGAGCCGGCAATAGTAATCTTCGTTCATTCCTTACGTAAATTAACGATTATTTTACAATAAACGAGCATTTTACAATTATTCTCTAAGCAGTCGAAACAACGGGCCTTAATATTTTAGAAATGATTAACAGTCTCGTCGGTAAAATTATTATCCAGAATCGTAAAGAGGACTCGGGCTCGGATGGGCGAAGGATACAACTTTTACAATTAATAATATCATACGGGCGAGTGAGAATTGTTATTGTGACACAATAATTATTATAAGACACGGGACGTTCGTATTTCGAATGGCTTTGCCAATTCAATGTAACAAACCTACTTTCTAGTCATTTAAAATAGTCTTGCGGGTATTATTGAAAATGTTTCCTGGCAGCTCGAGTGGTCTCAATAATATCGACAGGATGAGAGGACAGACGAGTCTCAGTAGACAAGCAGAAGAAGAAGAAGAAGAGGAAGAAGTTGAGGAGGAGAAGGAGGAGCAATGATTATTTACCGGAATATCGTCTATGAGTCGGGACGTTTACTGATTACGCCGCAACGAAATCAAATCCCTCGTAAACGGACAATAAGTATACAATAAGAATAAGAATATTAATAATAATAATAATAATAATAATAGCTGAGCCTCCAGGACGCGCACCCGTAGCTGAGCGGGGAAAAAACGGGTTTCGCTTAATATCGGATGTCGCGGGCTCCTCGTTAATTTATACGGCGATCGGGGAAAAATGATTTGCGACGCGATTCGCAGCGAAAAGATTCTGGCTTAGCAGAAAAATAAAAGTCCCCTTAATCTACATATCAATATGAGAAGACCTTCGCACAATGAGCCGCGTGAGATACTCTTTACTGATCTTTACTGAATGAATACTTGGTCCAAGCCGCGATAAATAACAAACGCATTAATAGCTTTAGTATTCATCCCTTACCCAACTTTTTTTCTTCAATTGTGCTCGCGTGGACTTTTAGAACGTCACGAAACTTATCTGTACGTGTCGTAAACGCAAACGGGATGAATCGTTCTCCCCCCCCCTCTCTCTCTCTCTGTGTCTGTCTATCTCGGCGCAGTGCATTCGTAGAGAAAGACTTGAAACAATTGAGAAATCGTCTGGTTCGCGCATGGATAAACAATACAATACGCCGTGACATGGAGTTGGTAATAATTCCTGACGAAATGAGATCTCTCGTGATTAATATTTATAATGCGAGTGATCCATGGGAATCCCCAGTTCGGTGCGAATGCTGCAACGGAGCGCACCGCTGCTGGCTATTTGCAACAGCGTGGATAGAACGCAATGATCTATAGGGGAATAACGTTACAAAGTATTTAGAGGGCGATTTTCAAGAATCTCGATCGTTTCTCGGCAACGAGAGAACTTCGACTTCTTCTTATACGCAATATGTATGAATGATACATCGATAGAATGGCGTTAAATGTGCTTTAGTGAGTGACCTCTTCCGATAAGAGAGTGCGTTTCAATAAGTAAGGAAAAAATGATTGAGAAAATGGCTACGGATAGGGGGACGGGAATCCTGAGGCAATAGGACTGTGGATGAGGGGAGGACGGGGAGGATCTGGCTACCTTAGTCACGGGCTCGGACTCGGGCTCGGACATTCCTCGAGCGGAGCTTCTATCGCTTCCCTTGTAACGCGAAGGAAACGTTTGTAACCGAGCGCAATAACGGATTTTCTCACATTATTCCATCACGTTACCGATAAATCATTTGTCTGTTAAAATAATGACTTTGTTGCGATCCAAGTGAGCTCGGGGCAGCCACACCCATCGGCTGCCTACGTAGCCGCCGTACTCGACGTCCCGAGTTAACGAGAGCGAGAGCGAGAGCGAGAACACTACCACCAACAACGCCACCTCCTACTCATTCGAAATTTATCTCCATGCGTACCCCCCCCTCCGACACCCCCCACCCCCCAGTCGTTCAATGTGCTAAAACGAAAATTTCACAAGTCGCTGACCCATTAGGTAACGAAGCCCTCGAACTGAGAGCTCGAATGACCATAAGGAAACCTTCACGCGCTTTCTTACCCCCACGTGATTCCGACAGAGGCTTTGGAGAAGCGCGCGCGACGCATTTGCATTCCCCGCGAGTACCGATAATGCGCACCGCCGCGACTTTCAGCTAATCGTTGCCAATAAAGCAACGGCTGATGCGCCTCCAGGCCTTAGCTTCCATTAAACCCCTTAACTTGAGCGTATTATGCTAAATGAACAATGTACGCGTACAAGCACAAGATATATCGCCTTAGTTCCATTGTTTTTACGTAACTCCACGTAAATAAAGGATTTCTCAGCGCTACGAGTGATTTTAAACATTCAACAAACATTCATCTATTACAACGTTCTTTCGCCTTACGACTAAAGGTAATAGCAAAAAGAGCGTAAGAGAAGAGAGATGAAAGACTACCACCGCGACGTGTACGGCGGCATTCGTCTTGTTTTTCTTTTTTTTTTTTTCACATCCCCCCCCCCCCCCCCCCCCCCCACCCACCCAATAACCTTCGCCGCCGCTCGATTTTTTAAATGTGAGAATTCGGTACACATGCGGAATCCCACGAAGAGTTAATTAATTATTCAATGACCGAGCGCAACGCGATATATTTTCATTCCGCATTACGATATATTCTCCGATAATTTGATAATAAAACTCGACTCCGGTAACACAAAAATATCACTATTTACCATTTGTTAGGGAAATAAAATAAAATAAAAAAGAAATGCATTTATTTATCGCACGTTATAAAGCGCGATAGCTCTCCGTTTCGTAAAATGCTAATAACAACAATATTAATGACAAATAACAATCCGTCGCTAGGGAATTCGAGTTGCTTTAAGTCGCCAATGATAATCCTAATGGGAATCCATGTATTTCCTGTTTTACTTAAACGAAGACTCGTGGAAATTAATTTCAATCCAATTGGGGTTATTATTAAGAATATTTTCAGGTTCAAGAATTCTAGTAGAATCGACGGGTATTTGTCAGTTTAGCTGAAACTACGTGAATCATGTGTCATATTGTACCAAATTAATCTTAATAGATATTTTCATATTTTCAAATAAGTCGCTCGTCTTTTTTTTTTTTTTTTTTTTTTTCTTCAAAGACATCGTAAAACTAAATGATTCGTAATGGCTTTGTAAAAGTAAATTTTACACGAAAAGCCATTCGCTTATATTTAAGCCATTAGTTTTCATTTAAAGAGCTCGCGCTTACGTAGTATTGAATTATACGAACAATGAAACTCACTCTGAACGTGTGAGGTGAGGTTTGATAAAAATCTATTGGATTCGTAATCGGAATTGTAGAATTTGGAAATTCAAATGCTAAACGAGGAGTTATTATTTACGTTTCCAAATCTTTGGGAACGTGATGTTGTTGCTCGAATATATCAATTCGAAAGTCAACGTTACGTATTCATTGGCCAAGTTCAAGGATTCGGAGGAGTTATGCATCTTCATTTACGTAAAGAATTTCCTTCGCTTCCATATGCACGTGTAAAGAATTTCCTAGAATCTTTTGTATATTGCGCAGTAAAAAAAAAATATATATATATATATATCATATCGTTATAAAATGATACTCGACACGTGAAAAAATAATACGCGGGCCACGTAATAAAAGGTGTTTTTTTTTTTTTTTTTTTAGCGATAATGTACGAGATAGCTGGACAGATAGCTGGAGACACACACGTGTAGTGTTGTTGCAATTTTGAAATGTAATGATGATCAATAAGCGCGGAAAGAATATTCGTTTTTATTGGTTGAATTGGACAATTTGAGTTATTGAATTGATAAGTTTATTTGATGATTTTTATGGCCAGTAATTAGAAAACGACGATGGTCTTGATTAGTTGTGCGATTCTTACGATTTCACGATGCTCATGAAGACGAAGCGCATATAAATCATTGTATTGGAAGACTTTCGATACGATTAATTTGCCATGAGCAATATTTTAGCAACGGCAACGGCAACGGCAACGACAACGACAATAATAAATAATAATTAATAATGCAATCGCGTTGTAGGAACGGCTCGAGCCCCGTAAGATCCGATTGCCGTAACTTCATAGAATTAATTAATAGATTGCAAATAAGGCATTATAAAGGAGAAGGTAGGAATTAAGTGACAAAGTGCATGAAATATTTTCGTCCCATGAATCTTCGTTAATGCAATTATGCGCTTTGATGACAGAAATTCTCGTTCAATGAAAGAATCGTGACCGTTCGGGGTATTTAATTAAATTCCACGTCTTCCACGAAGCATCCGTGTTCTATACATTCGAATGAATGAAAACTATAAATAGTCGAAGATGCTAATGGAATATTTTAATAATTTAACTGGTACTCGGGTACCAGTTATTGGTGGGGGGGGGCGAAGGTACTGGGCTGCAAGTGCACCGACTTTTCACGAAGCTGCTCCAAGATAATGCAAAATACCGATTATCGTGGACAGGCGTGGAAGAGGATATCGGAGGCAGAGAAGAAGAGGGGACCGAGGGCTTTCCCCCCATTGGCCAGGGGTTCGAAGTACGTGCGCTCTGTGCCGGGTAACGATCGGCTCGGCGTTAAAATGTCGGCGCGCGCCTGTAATTCTGCCGATTAATCGAGCCGAAAAAAAGGCCGGCGCTCGACGATCGGCTCATGACCCCGTCCTAACACTTTTATTTACGCGGCTGCGGTGGCGGTGACGGTGCTGGTGTTGGTGGTGTTGGTGGTGTTGGTGGTATTGGTGGTGGTGGTGTTGGTGGTGATGGTGGTGGTGGTGGTGGTGGTGGTGACGGTGGCGAGAACCGCGACAACCGCGACGACTACTACTACGTCGGCGACGACGGACATGACGGAGATGACGGAGATGACGAGTTGGCGCTTAGCCGGTGTAGTCTGTCGGAGCTAAATGAAAAGATCGAGAGAAGCCTTGAGACGAGCCGAGATCGAGAGATGATCATCATCGACCAGCCTTCGGCCTCCCTCGACTCGCCTCCCTCTCCACTGGTCCGGTTCATCGCCCAGGGCGGTCCAGCGAGTTTCGCCGGCAGTTTATCCTCGGCTACTACTTTGTTTTCGCGCACTCCCGATCCGGGCGATCGAGGTGATCGAGGCGATCGATAACCTGGCGCCGACCGACCGCGCTTGTAAAAAGTGTCCCGAGCGACGAGCGATCGATACGAGGATACGCTCGCACCGCTGACGAGCCGACTTCCCCCGTCACACCCTCCCTCCCTCCCTACCCCCCTACCCCCTTCACCCAGGCGACGGTATAATTAGCGAATATTAACATACCATGCTCGTTGATTTGCAAATTCTTCATTACACCGCTTGGTGATAATGCAGGACGTCCGTATTAAGTATTAAGTGACTAGGCCGAATATCACTTTCACTGACTTTACCTACAACACACATAAAATCATTACTTTTTTTTTTTTTAAACCATTAACCGATTCTTCTCGCTCCGATGTACTTGAAATGAAATATTTTGACTTTTCCTACGGAATCGCTCATGATAGCGCCCAACGCACGTTAAGCTGTTTTTAAGACTAGATCGCTTTAATTATAAATAGACGCTGCCGGGACTATAAATTTTCGTTCCCATTGTTGATTTATCTATACACAAGACTCAGCTGAGCCATTAAGCGTTTCGATAAGTTTATAGAAAAGCCGCAGAAAGATAATTAAATTTGCCTTTTTCTCTTCCTCCCACTCACTCTCTCTCTCTCTCTCTCCCTCTCTCTCTCTCTCTCTCTCTCGCTCTCTCCCTTTCTCTCACACTCTCACACACTCTCTGTCTCACTATTCTTAAAAGAGTAGGATGAAAGTTTAGCAAATACCGATCACCAAGCCTTTCCATATGCATTTCCTGGCTGCATTCGACGTAACGAGAAATCCGTACGTGTCGGAAATTAAATGTTATATTATTCTGAATAATTTACAAGCGCAATAAGCTCAGAGAGATTACTTGCTTCGGCTCGACGTTGTCTATTTATACCTTAGGTTAATAATTTTAATGACTTCAAAATAAGAATCGTTGCTTTCTTCTCTCCGTTGTTGCTCTTGGCATCCGATATTATTATAACTTAAAACTTCGTAACAACTGTCTGTTTAAGAGCAAAGATTATTACATATTTCGTATATAAAACGTCAGCTCTGCATTGAAAATAGTTTTAGTCTATATTATGAATGAGAGTGGTAATGACAATGGCAATAAAAGTGAAGACCAGAACGCGCAGGAGGAGGGGGCGGGGGGAGTATGGGAGGAAGAAGGAGCGAGTATTTTTTGAATTTTATTATATTTCTGTTTACGCACGCAATTGACACATTGTAACGTTTTCAACAACGTAACTAACGCGCTAATGAAATTGTGCCAATAAGTGCGCGCGCGTGGCTGCGCTCGTCGCTCGACTCTGCGCCGAAACTTATTAAATCACACCGACTGACAACTATAATATCGATGATATTAATAATAATAATAATAATAATAATAACAACAACAACAACAACAACAATAATTAATAATTAATAATAATAACAATGACCGTAGTAGTGGTGGTAGTAGTGTTAGTAGTAATAATATTAATAGTAGTAGTAATAATAATGACGATGAAGTGGGTCGAAATGAAGGAAAGGAAAATCTGGAGGATGCGAGAGTTGTGAATCGAGGGCGAAGCCGAGGAGATGAACAATGGAATCGCGTAGTTTGTTTACGTAAGCCGGGAATCGGCGGAAAAATTGTCTCGGTGAGGAAAGGGGGAACGGCGCGCGAATGGACAAAGGAAAGGGAGGTCTGCGCGATATCGGGGAGGTGGGGGGACAATCGAGGAAGCCCCGTCGGCTCTGATTGATATTAATTATCGGAGCTTTCTATCTTCCGCGAAGAAATGAAAGAGAGAAGAGTAGAAGAAAAGAGAAGTGGGCGCACTTGAACTCGACCGAGTCATTACCTCGTTGTAGGACCTGAAACGGAAGGAGGAAAGGGAGAAAAAGCCACCAAGGGGCAGAGAGAGAGAGAGAGAGAGAGAGAGAGAGAGACAGAGTTCGCGTAATTTACGTGTAGGCTCGGCGTCTTTAACTACACGTCACTCGTCACAGTCGCCCCCGTACGTCGCGTCAAAGCCTCGCGCGCGCTTTTCCCTCGTTAATCGTCGTCGTCGACGGCGACGTGCTGCATTCCGGGGATTCCTCGGCACTGCCAAGGAACGTTTCCGCGATGCCCGGGAGGAAAGTGAGCGCGCTCCATCCCTCACTCCCTCCTTCCCTCTCGTTGACCTTCGGCTCGTCAATTTCCCGGCCACGAGAGAAACAATGACATTGACATTTCAAGCCTCAAACCGGGACACCTTACTCGGCCGCCCTCCACGCCCGAAACCACTGACTGATTACACGTGCCCTGGTGCGTCGTTACGTAAGGGTAATTGGCCTGCGAGCGCTATTCTACTAGAAGAAAATTGCCTTCGCAGAGGTAGAGAGGCTAGATATTGAGAGAGAGAGTGAGAGGGGAGGGGGAGGGAGAGAGAGCGATTTACCTTGCGAGCGTGGTTCGTCGAGGATGGCGCAGCAACAACCAGGATGCAAGAGACGGACGGCTCTGGTGAGTTTATCGAACCTTATGAATCGCGAGCGCAAAGTCTCGGGGGACAATAGGCGGGGAGTTCCCCGACGGCGAGTTCGTTAGTTTATCGGTGGATAGGCGAGGCCGAGAGTCAAGCGTTCGTTTATTCTAGCCTGGACTGCTCCCGGGCGAAAGGTGCGTTCCGACCATTCGACTCTTAATGAGAAAAATCAACAATTACCATGGATATTCGAAGGAGCGAAGACGGACGCTAATTGCTTGCGCGCCTCCGGGCTCTCCCCGCTCCCCGTTCGACGCTCGACGCTCGACGCTCGCACCAACAACCTCCTAGCAGCGCTCGACTCTCCCGCCCCCCCGTACCCGCCCATCCACCCTGCCGCCATCCCACCCCCGGCTCGCGATCGCGACTGCGGCCGTCCAGCGGTGTCACGAAGACTCGAGACCGGGAGCCGGACTACGCGTAACTACGACTCCTCTCCGCTCCGCTCCGCTCGTCGGCTGAGTCGTGTGAGTCCGTCGGTGCGCGAGAGAGTGTGGAGGTGCTGCCCCCACCCCCATCCCCCTCTCGCCACTCCGTAAACCGACGGAGGCCTGACTCTCTGGCGCCACGGATCGACAGGGCGACACGGGGCCGGCACTGTGTCTGCTCGCCGCGCTCACTTTTCCCACACGCGCCGATGCTGAAACACGCGAACGCGTCGGACTCTTTTTAATCGCTCGCGCACCTACTTTCGACTGCTGGATCATCCCTCCTCTCTGTCCATCGGCCATAAAAATAGTACGTCGCCCACCCCCTCTCTCAATCTCTCAATCTCTCAATCTCTAGCCTCTCTACCTCGCACTCCCATCGTTGTTGTCAGTGCTGTTGCTGTTGCTGTTGTTGTTGTTGTCGTTGTCGTTGTCGTTGTCGTTGTTGTTATTATTAGATCGATAATAATTGCGCTACGTAAGTGGCAAATGGGGCGAGGGGAGTAGGGGAAGATCTACCGGAAGCTGAGTTTATGCGTGGCGTGGCGTGGCCTTGGGAGCTTTACTTCGAAATCGCAGGACCGGCTAGAGATAGCCGATCGTCAAGAGCGGCAGGGTGCAGTAGTCGGGGGAGGGTGACCGTAGACCTGGAGCGGCGGTCGTCGGGTCCTGGGCCGGCGCCAGTCGTCAATGCCATGCCGTCGCCGAGCAGTGGCAGCAGCGGCGCTCGTTTCACGAGGCGTTTCGTCACGAATTGGCATGGACTCTCGACGGTCTACGGCTCGCCGAGCTCGCGAATCCGCGACCTTGGCCAGCGCATCCGTCCGCTCGTGCCTCTTCCTACCTCGCGACTCTTCTTGCGCTCGACGGAGCTCCCGCTCGATAGATATCTATCTCCCCCGTCTGGATCCCCGGATCCGGAAGATGCATCGTCGGCTGACTCGGGTCGCCCTCCCGACCACCGTAACCACCTCAACCTCCCCTTCCCTGCCCCTCAATCTTTCCGACGACGACCGCTCCCTTTGCACGGCCGGCCGCCCATCCTCTTCCTTTTCACAATTCTAATGGTAAAGGGTGACAAGTTTGAGACATGCGTGTTTGAGCGCGGATTGCGAATGGGCGGACGCTGAATCGTTAAAGCAGCCAGCGATTAGTGAGTCTTAAGCAGTAGCAGGCAGCCGATGCCTTTCACTGCTTCGGATAATCGGCCGCGCTTACGAATTATCGGAACGGCTCGGAACGTGGCCGAGCCCACGCGCTACCTACCCCTACCCCCTACCCCCGCCCCTCCCTCGCGACTACTTTTAATTAGGTAAATTAAGGAGAGCCGAGTGCCCGGATATCGGCGGGCATCTGCCAGCACGCGACACGCACACGACCACGCAAGCGCACACCCCCCACGAGAGCTACGGACTCCTTTTACGGCCTACCTGCCCACTCGCACGCGCTTTTATTAATAGAAATCCGCACGGAGAGTGATTACGTCCGGCCTAATCGGGGGCCTTTTAAGCTTTCGATTACGACCGCTCGATTCCACTGACCGACCGTTACGGCGGGCTCCAGGAACTTTGATCGGCAGATTGAGGGGCAAATTTATCCGGCAGGTCCTCCTCCTCCTTCTCCTCCTCCTCCTCCTCCTCCTCCTCCTCTCATCATCGTCATCATCGTCATCGTCACCGAGATGCACTTAATTCGACATTTGTCTTCGTCGAATCTGCTCGATTCGCTAAATTTACCTTTAACACTTCCGCCTCATCTCCGACTTTTCAATGCCAATTTACATAAAAACCTCCTCACCCCACCCCACCCCCAACAATTTTACGACACTCTTCTCTCACCTTCTTCCCTCAAGTAACTTGTATAAAACAGAAATTGTAAACGGCCTTCTTCTTCTTCTTCTTCTTCTTCTTATTCTTCATCTTCTTCTCCTCGAGGTATTTAACGCAGCGAGACTCTCAAATATGATTCATTACTCGAAATTTTCGTTCGTCGTGTAAACATTCACAGCGCTACGCACCTTCCCACGACCCCGCACTCGGTAATTTATTCAAAAGTCTTTACAAAAAGAAGAAAAAAATAATAATAAAAAAAAAAAAAAAAAAGCCTCTTCGTGTGGGAAACGCTGACGGACAATAAATGCAATAAACGCAGTCTTTTAAATGTAGCAGTTTTACGTACGTGAACGAGTGAAGTGCTCGTAATGCTCGAGCACCTCCGTACCTTATTAACACATACTTATTGCATATAACGATTCACTGCGTTTCAATTAACGGATCGTATTCTTTCGCAAACCACCATTATTATCTACTGTACCACTGTACCACTGTACCACTGATTCTGCTTATACGGAGCACTTGATCATACATTACTATTGTTACGAGTTGAAAGAACTCGGCAAATACCATTAAATAGGACGTAAATGCTTGGAAGAAGGCTTGTCATATAGAGTAAATCCCTCCGAGATGACTTGGGCCGACTGACTGATAAATCAAGGGGCGGCGGGGGATCATCGACTGTGCCACGAAATAACGAATATTCTTTATCGAGAGAGAGAGAGAGGGGGGGGGCTTTCTTTATTACTCCGACGAAGGTAATCGCGTTACAATGGGGATTCATTCGGTGATAACCGGGACTCTACTTCACCGCTTTTCTTGTAAAGATGCTCGTGAAGATTCAAAACGTGCGCGTCTGACGCATGGCCCGGATGGACAGCGGTACGGGGTAGGGGGATGGGAAGGGGGGGCTCGCCCGTCCCGCATAAACCCCCTCTTGTCCCCGGCCGTCGTCGCTCGCTCGGGCGACGTAATCGTCGCTTACGCTCGGGAAAACCGTTTCCTCGTGGGCCGTTCGCTCTCGATGACGCGCCGATACATCGACCGACATTATCAAGAGCAGCGCTCCGATACGCTCCGGGAGCTAATGACGCCCGTCGAACGTTCGAGCGACGATTACCCCTCCCCGTGGGCCTTATCGTCCCTAAAAACTTTTCCGTCCTTTTCCACCGACAACAATTATTCGAAGCGCGAATGCGGTAACTAACGCACACCCCCTCCCCCCCTACCGCCCCATTACCATTCTTTATGCGCAGAATCCGATCTACGTTACAGCTATTATAGATAAATAGTTCTATCCGTACGCTCTTCTATCGCTCTTCTATCTCGCTTCCCCTCCTCCTCCTATCCATTAGAATTAGTGTTACGCCGGCACTGCATCATCCGCTCGATCGGCGCGTTCGACTTTATGTGACGATAAGCGACCGAAAAAAAGTCAAGCGCCCGACTCGAAAAGAAGCTAAGATCGCCAATGATTTATTTTTCCCATTCGTACATGGAAAGCGCTCGCGCGGTTCCGTTCGCCGGGAGCAAAAAAAACTTCATCCGCGAGGAAAATATATGGCGTTAGTAAGGTAGTGGATAAGGAGGCAAGGCGGTAAGCCGGGAGGAGGGCGGAGGGTGGAGGGGGGAGGGGGCGAGCGAGCGAGCGAGCGAGCCTTGAACGCTCGTTCGTTCCAATCGATGTGGATTTCCGATTGTGAATTTTAACGACGAGGCGTAAAGCGCGGCTAATAAAGCAAGTGAAAGCATTATTACAGCTAACTTTATAAACTAATTAGATCACTTGATGGATGTCCGCTCTCTGATCGTCCCTTTATAATCTAAAGCCAGGAGGGCAGCCGTAAATTCAACAAAATCGAACAGAACCCGCGCGTACAGCCGAACCCCGGGGCCCGGGTGATAAGTCGGACTTTTACGGCCGCGATTCCTATTCAAATCAGCGGAATATTATTTCATTTTATACCGCTCGAGACATCCGCAATCGTAGCCGATGTGGATAAGCTCACTGCCGAAAGCGTGTACGTCGTTGCAGCGGATTATGCAATTGCCCCGGGTGATCGCGGGGGAAATACGGGCTTCGCTCGGCTCCTCGGTAACCGATACGTCCAGGACGAAACGGATTCATTTGGTATGTGGGGGGTGGAGGTGGGAGGGGGCAGGGCTTGTAGCGATCGGTTGAAAATTGAGGGAGCCTTACCTGGGAGGGTCTGGGGCTCGGCTCGGGGGAAAAGCCTCGGCACCCTCGTCTCCTGGTAGCCGGATCGGTCTCGTTGGCCTAGGGCTTGGAGATTCTGGGCCGGCAGCCGCTCGGGATCCTGAGCGCCAGCGTCGAATCGAGCGCTGACACGTGTGCCGGAGGAAGAAAGTCACCGCGTAAATAACGATCGACGGCGACGACGACGTCGGCGACTACTGCTGCTGGTACAGGGTCTGCGATCTTCCTCGGCGCTTCGACGCCGAATACGTGCGCTCGCTTATCGTCTGCGGCCGATCGTCCCAGGCTAGCGTCTCCTCGAATACGTTTATCTCGGCGTGGCGCGCGTGTCTTCATCAAACGCTGGTAGACGACGTCGTCGCCACCGCCACCGCCACAGCCGTCGCCGTCGCCGTCGCCGTCGCCGTCGCCGCCGCCGTTACCACCGCTGCCACCACCGCTGCCACTACCACCGCTGCCGCTACCACCGCTGCCACCACCACCGCTACCACCGACGCACCGCGTCGCGCTCCTTCCTTTTCCTTGGTCCGCTTAACCGAACGGCTCGGCCCTTATCTTCGCCCCGAGGACCGCGATCGCGTTCTCCAGACGACGAGGTTGGTCACTGGAGCGCGACCGATCGGCGAACGCCTCCACGCCCTCTCTCCTTGTCGACGTGTTCCCCGGGCGTGAGTGCCGCCACGATCGTCAAAGCTCGACGGACCGAAACCGACCGATGCAGCCAGCCAACGACACACTCACACACAGAGAGAGAGAGAGAGAGAGAGAGAGAGAGAGAGAGAGAGAGAGCGAGAGAGCTTATACGTACGCTCGCGCGCACGCACGCACGCACGGCTCCGCGTGAAAGAGAGAGCCGAGGAAGAAGGAGAAGGTGTTGTTGTAGCCGCTGACATATATCGGCGATCGCGCACTCACACAGATGCAGGGGGCATGTACGCAGAGGTGTAGGAGCCCGGCCGACCCGCGCCTACGTACGCACTCGACCTATCATTGGCTCCAGTACAAGACGTGACGAGATGGCGCCAGAGGATAAACACTCGACTCGGATCTATAATGCGCGTAACGTCATCCGCGATAATTAATTGGCCGTCTATGCGACACCAGATGCATAATTGCAGTACCGTTAACCGAGCTTTCGGAGGCTCGATCCCGACGTCGTCGTCGTCGTCGTCGTCGTTGTCGTCGTCCCCCCTCGCCACCACTCGATCCTCCGCGAGTTGTTCCGCTCCTCCCGTTCGATTCACCGACCCGATCAGCCTGATTAGGGTCACATTAGGGATCTACGAGGAGGTAGGCGATGCTCCCCCCCCTCGCCCCTCAACGTCGAATCCACTATGGTTTTCAACGAAGATATTTTGCAAGGAATGCGAATAATCACGTGGTTATGTTCCTCCGTTCGTTCTCACCTGTCCAATCGAGGTGGTATGGTGCAGTGCAGAGACAGACAGACAGACAGACAGAGAGGGGGGGAGTGAGGGAGTGAGAGAGAGGCAAAGAAATCAACGTAATTGTTCAAAATTAATATCGAAATACCGAATGAACTGGCAAACGAGCTGTCGAACGAAGCGTAAATAGCCGATTGTTTTTAAGACTTTTCCATTATGTTTTCCTCTCCTGCCGATGATGTAGTTGGTCTCGCGCAGCTCGACTCGCGCAGCCGCTCGACGTAAATAACTCTCGTAGTGCGTAGACTTTTCGTAAAAGCATTATCGTGCCTCGTCAGAGGACGGGGAATGGCTTTGCATGACCTTATTACGCATTTTTCACTGCATCAGGATGAATTTAAGATAAATAAAAGGCTTCGGCATTCATTGCCCAGCGACATTCGTCGTGGTCGTAGTCGTGGTCGTAGTCGTGGTCGTAGTCGTGCTCGTAGTCGTGGTCGTAGTCGTAGTCGTAGTCGTAGTCGTAGTCGTAGTCGTAGTTGTTGTTGTCGTAGTTGTTGTTGTTGTTGTTGTTGTTTTCGTAGTTGTCGTTGTTGTTGCTGTTGCTGTTGCTGCGATGCAACATTGGCGTAGAGGAGCCCGTCGTCGTCGGTGTTCACCTTGAGCGAACCTCGAGGAGGGCCTTGTATTTATAAACAAAGTATGAAAAAAGATTTTACGAACTTTATCGGGAAAGAAAGAAAGAAAAAAGGAAAGAAAAAAAGGAAAGAAAAAAAGAAAGAAAGAAAAGCACGAAAAGCAAGGTCACGGAGTAACGTTTCGGCCGAGCTTTCCTCGCGAGCCTTCGATTTTTCGCTTCACCTTCAAACAAATGCAAACGAGCTCGTAACACAATGTCGAGGCTGCCTCGAAGCATAAGTAGAATCTAATTACAATTTAAAAAAGTTTTATTTGCCCCGAGCGTATACCGGTTTCGCATCCTACTGACCGACGTATAAATAATACGGCTCGTCGACTCACGAGGAAATCCAACCGCCGGCGTGTCGTCGTAGAGAGCGAAAAAGGACGAGGGAGAAAGAAACGCCTATATATATATATATATATGTATTCATTAATATGTCCCGGCGATGGACAATGATAAAGAAATGGATGAAAAGGTCCACCCACGCGCGTGAGACGACGTGGTAAGACCAATACACACGGACGTCTATTGCCTAATAAACTTTCTCGGCTTTCTTTCGACACCCTTTGGATTTTCTAATTTACGGCTTAGTTGACGATCGGTCACGAGATTCGTGCTTTCCCAGCTGGGAAATATTTATCGATTTAGAGCAGATATGCATGTAGGCTCTGCAGTGACGATATTTATCGATCACGAATACATTGATTATCGCTCCCGTTGTGTAACTCATACGTGATTATTATTGAAACTACATGTGGGCGAATAATTACGTTCTCCGTTTGTCGTCGTCGTCGTCGTCGTCGTCGTCGTCGTCGTCGTCCGATCGTACAAACATCGTGCTAATAGGCCTCCGAGTAGTACTTTCACCGAACGACAATGTAATTGTACTAGAAAAATAACGTTAATCTAAGTACAGAAGCAGCATCAGCATCAGCAGCAGCAGCAGCAGCAGCAGCAGCAGCAGTAGCGGCATTAGTTACAGAGAAATCGATTTCCCTGGCGATTTGCAGCCGATATACGGTCGGTACGACGCTCGATCATAAATTAAATTCCTTTTCCGTTAAATTCCTCTCATCCCCCCCCACCCCCATCCCACCCCCCCGTCCATATACAAAGCGTTTCCGCTCTTGGAATTCTTCGATAAGCGCTTGCGTAACAACAATGTCTCTTAATTTAGAAATTATTTCTTCTTTTATCATAATTAACGAGCTTTTACCGATACCGCGGCACTGTGGCAATGAAATTTTATCGGGAACAAGTTCAAATCGCATTTGGGTCAAACGCAAGTTTGACTCCAAGGTCGCTTGCACTCGTCGAGAACACCGTACCGACAAAAGAAAATAAGGTATTCGTGCTCGATGTAAACTACGACAAAATGTTCGACTACTCACAAAAAAGTGTTGTGCGTGCGCGTTCGAGCCCGAGCTCCATCCGCCTCTCCATTCCAATATTTCCTATTGCTTTTAAATAATTAGCTCTAACGATGTATTCCGTAGCGCGTGCGTGTTTGAAAAATGTATGTTAAAGTCACCTTTCGCCGATGTATTATTCTTGTCTTCGTATTATCTGAGAAATTCATTATTAATTCATTTAAAAGCGATCGATCCAATCGAATGCCCCATTAAAATGTTTAAACTACGTTTAAAGTATGCGTTGCAGAGTCCCCGCTCGGCTCCTCTACCGTCCACCACTACTGTTTCATATTAATTACGCCTATTGCCTTTGGAAAACCTTCTTATCCGACGGATCTGTTTTACTTGAAATTTGCATTTCCAGTGATCAGTAGGTGAGAGAAAATTTATTTACGAACAAAAATATAATACCGTTTAGATCTAATCGCTCTCTCTCTCTCTCTCTCTCTCTCTCTCTCTCTCTCTCTCTCTCTCTCTCTCTCTCGGAAGAAGGAAAATACATTTTCTGTATCTAAAATATTTATGAGACATGAAAAATTACCTTTTTAGTCACTTTATTATTTCATTGTTTCTATGTAATTTTAGTCAACGTCATTTCGTGGAAACGAAAATGCAGCCGTGCAGGGAGTACACGACGAAAAAGGAGAAGAAGAAGAAGAAGAAGAAGAAGAAGAAGAAGAAGAAGAGAGGGAGAATAGGAAGACCCATCGACATTATCAATAATATTTTTATAATATTATAATGAAGGTAATTCTATCAGACCTTACAAAAGGTATTTTTATAATTTGTCAATTCAATTCAATTCAATTCAATTCAATTCAATTCGATTCGATTCAATTTAATTCAATTCAATGGCTGCGTGCGCTGTTAGAAGCGACCTATTTTTATAAATCATTTTGAAGTTGTAACGAAAATTACATAATCAGCATATTGGTAAATATCGGATACTTGTATGAAATTCGTATAAGCATTCCATTTAAGAGAAAAGGAAAAAAATCTTATATAAAAGTCGTTATTATTTAGAAAATGTATCTGGCTACTAATGTCCATACCGCAGCACGCGTTTATTCATTTTGTGGTTCGGAAGAAGAAAAGAAAGAAAGAAAGAAGAAGAAAAAAATTGGCAATCGACAAACGCGCGCAAGAAGTACGTTCGGGTTTTTTTTTTTTTTTAAATTGTTGCTACTATTATTTTTCTTCGTTTTATATCCTTTCTCTATGGCGGCGTGTCGGAGCCTCTACGCGGAGCCGCCTCGAGATTTCACAATTGGCTGTGTGACGGGTTGCCGGGGCCCAGGGAGAGGGACGAACGGAACGCTCCGCGCCTTATTATCTCGATTTCGATATTGCACTTTATCCAGACACGAATGCATTGCCGCGTCTAATTCGTCTCTAATTTTCAATTTTAATTCACGACATAACGAGAAAACGGACTTTTTATCTCCGTATTTCTAATGCTGTACCCGCCGTTACGTAATTGTATATTTATCGTAATTACAAAGTCATTGCGAGTTATACTTCCAACGAAATGTATTTTAATTTTCTAAGCCAATCATGACATGATAATAATTAAGATTTATTTTACACAATACGTCTGGCATTATTATTCAATCGTACATGTATGTATGTATTTATTTATTGATCGATTGATTGATTGATTGATTGATTGATTGATTGATTTATTCATCGCATGTAAATACAGTTATTCCACCGGAGTATATTATAGAAACGATCTCATGGCCGTGCGAAATTACGTAAAAAAGTTTCCTTCTTTTTTTTATAAGATATAAAAATCCGCGCGCTCGGATAAAATAAATGATTTCCTCTATGTATTATCAATTTTTTTTTTTATTTTTTTATTATTATTTTTTTTTTTTTTTTTTTTTTTTATTACAGCAGCAGCGGCATCGTTGGAAAAATCGGTAATACAGAAAAATCAAGAGAAATATATCCGAGCAATTCATAAAACGGTAAATTTCACGTTTATTATCCTGTAAAAGTATGTGCTCGGTCGACAAAGAGCATTTAATTATCGATCCCCGTAAATTTATAAGTATCACGGCAAGTAATGCTGAATTACTTAAAGCAATAATTACAGCAGATAATAATGCTATGCGTACACAATCATTGATAATTATACAGAGAACCACCCCATTAACTACTTCTATTTTTATCGAAAATGCTTTTAATCTTCCCAAGTCACATTTCTTTGTTGGTATACTATTTTGGTAAAATAACATTTTACTTTTATGCACTCGCGTATTTACTATAATACGTGTAATTACTCAAGTATTTATGCTTAAAAGTCACAATCCGTGCATTTCGAAATATTTCTTACGTCTTCGTACAAATTTTTTAAAAGCATAAACTATTAATGGTACGTTATATTGGTCTTGGATTATTCATTATTGGGGGTTACTAATGCGATAAATATTTTTTTTTGTTTTTTTTTTTTTTAAAGCGTTTATTTATTTTATCCAATACAAATAAGGTATTGTATTGGATTGCATACTTTTTTTTGTACTTTGGTCATTTTACCTGTTCTTTTACAACGGTTAAAAAATACTGGTTCTACAATATAGTCGTAAGTTTTACATAAGACTGACGATTTAAAGTAGTTTAATTACGCGAATGTAATTATCCTTGCAATAAAAAGTAATAATGTTTATACGTGATGTATTTAGATTAATAAATAATAATGAAAAAGATACTATGCTCATGATTTTTATTTATTTTATAGATATCTTGCTGCTTTAATCTATTTTTTATTTCATTATACGATTTCGTTACCTCAGTAGTGACATATCATCGTAATTACTCTCGTTTCCTATGAGAAATGCTTTAAAAAATAGAAGAATTCTCTTAATTATTTAGTCGTTTGTGTCTAGCACATATTACTAATTATATAAAATAATTGTTGTTGGGATATTAATATTAATGTTGCTATTCATATATCTACGATGCTTAAAACTTATTTAATACTGTTTTAATATATTCACGTTTATTCACGTTCTGTTCAAATAAAATCAAGTCTATTCAAAACAGAGTTTTTTTTTTTTTTTTTTTAAAGAATTACGTAGTTGTAAACATTGGTAATTATTATTCTTGTTTTAATAAGTTTGAGTGTAAATATTTTTGTGTATATCGTAAATTTTCATCTCATCAGAAGCTATAAAAACTAAACTCTGTTTAATAAAGCTTATTATTATTATTATTATTATTATTATTATTATTATTATTATTGCATTAGTTTCAGCACAAGTTAATGTAATTTAAATGGAGCATTTAACGTTAATGAACCATAAATACGACAAGACAATTGTACAGGAAATAAAACTAATATTGAAAACGTGAGAATAACGAAACTTATTGCTTTTGATTTTTACCATTACTATAATTATAATTATCATTTCCTGTGACTAAATAAATTTTGAAATAACGCGTGTTAAATAAGTTTTTAAATTCCTAAGTGGTTTTGTAATAATGTAAAACGAATTCCAGTCGATATTATTAATGAATTTAGTTGAAATGAGAGGCATTCACAAAGAAGTGAATTTGAAGTAAGTATCATATCTAGTTTATATAATGTAGCCGATTATCTTTGAATATTTTTGTAGACTGAAAATTCTTTCGATAATTTTGCCGCGATAGTTCAACGTTTCGTCACATCTGCCCGTATTAATATTCGTAATTAATTGGCGAACGATTTTTCGATATTTCGAAAAGCGGCCTAAGACTAAAATACCTAATTACTTATCGCTTGCAGGTTATAATAAAGGAAGAACGGTAAGAAAAAGAATTATGAATATGGAATCTCGATGGGATCAAGGGAATGTCATTCGATTGCAATGGGATGATAAGTCGAGCGATTTATCATTAAAAGAAGAATATCGCAGCGGCCCGTGTAGTGATCATCGAGACCGGCTTTCTAGAATCGTCGACGCTACTCTTTATTAAAAAATGCCCCCCGAGTCACGATTTTTGCGCGACACGCCGACTTTCATTCCCTGACAAAAGTGCGGCCTTGTCGGATCGGGTGCCGAAGGAGGACCCGAATCCTCCCGAAGGAGTCGTAAAGCCTGTTGTTGTGTACGTGGATGACGAGGAGGGTCGTTAATGTCGATATCGATCCGGGCCATACGGAGCAGTTTGAGAAATCGGGAAGCCAAACGATCTTTCCCCGCCATTTGGAAGAACTCGTGGACTCAAAAGCCAACCGGAGATCTGGGGGTAAGTAGCCAAAGCTACGGAGAACGAGGCTAATTATCGGGTTTATTGCCGGGCAGGAAGGACCGGGGAACTAGTCCATGGTACATAACCGATACGTATACGAATAATCGCGGGCTGACGGGGAATTAATTGGAGGTACGGATGTGCGATTGATTGGGTAAGCCCTGGGGATCGAGTTAGATCGGCGGCGGATCGGCGGCGGATCGGCGTCACGTGGTCGTATGCATTATTCATCGGCGATGATGATCGCAACGTCACGAGCGATTTATTTTACGCATCGCGAGCCGGTTAACGGGCCCCGCCGTTAACCACTACATCTCCATCCATCTGCCATTGGCTGACTGTATTAGTGAAGACGAAGAAGAAGAAAGAAGAAGAAGAAGAAGAAGAAGAAGAAGAAAACGTAATAATAACCCGGGGCGTATTGTGCAGAGTCATTATTAGCAGCGTGAGCGTGTAAAAGTTTCTCGTGTTACACGCGTAAGCGCGATGCTTTCGGTGATTTTCTTAAAAAGGATATGGCTTAATGAGATAAGTCATAACCTAGTATCTCGAGTTTAGGCCTAATTGGATTAAGCTATCCAGAATTAGTGGACGCCAAGTCCGTGCATGATTCATGCAAGACCGAATTCTATTGTAAAATAGATTTAATAAAGATCTTAGGGAAGACGTGGCGCGAGTAGTTAGTTAGTCTATGCCCCCAAATTATAATAAATAAAAATACACGAAGGATGGCCAATAATGAGTTGCTTATGCAAGCGCTTTATTATTTAAATTAATTTCATTACTGTAAGGAATAAGTCGATTTCATTGCCTGTATTACAGCTCCACAGAGACTTGCCTCTAATATAGGTCAAATGCTTTAAATTTCGTTTTTTTTCTCTCTCTCTCTCTCTCTCTCTCTTTAATACTACAACGGCAATAATATGTGTATGTACATCGTCGTGGAGTTGGACAAATTTATACGATTGAATGTGTCGCTATGGTTTCGACAAAATCTACGATGAATCACAGGACTAAAAGAATTTTCCTTTCCCTTTCGTTTATTTATTTATTTTGTTTACTTACTTAGTTATTTATTTTGCCAATGCGTAATAAATGTTTATGTTATTGTTTAATATAGATTATAGCTTATTTATTTACGATTAATATTTACGATTAGAAATTTAATTGAAACAAAACTAGACGTTAATTTACTACGGATCATAAAACTACAACATTATTTAACGATTAATTACTTAAAACTAGTTAACGAGAGTATTTTTTTTTTATGCTCCTTATGGAATTTTAAGTGCAAGAAGATATTTTTATGGATCAGGACCTACATGCGCCACCAATTGCTTCTAGTCATTACCGAATACTCGTATAGACTCGAAATGAATATATATATATATATATACACACATACACGCGTGCTCGTAATTGTTTCCAATCAATCTATTAATCTACGATTAAGCGTTCCCTACCGTAGATAAACACAACAAAATAATTATTACAAATTAGTTCTGGATGATTATAAAGTTTTTAAAGTTGTATTATCAATTGTAATTTTTGTACGTAATTATGTACTATTTGACGATGTGCGCAAGAAAGTAATAGACTAAGAGATGTAGGAGAAACGAGTATAATATATTATAATAGAGTCGAGTAGAGTTTGTGGGTGGGTAATCGGTAAGAACGCCAAAGCATTAAATTACGAAGGATCGGCGTGAAAGTGTCATGTTTGCGTGTGTCGGAGAGGGTCGGAGAGGGTCGGAGAGGTATGGACGAAAGCGGTATTATCGATTAAATCCATTGGAATATTTTTGCAAATAATAATTTAGAAAAATTTCAGTCTGAATCAGTCAGTCGAGATGAAGTGATTGTATATGATTAACCGAGTCACGTTTCTTAGCTGCAAATAGTTATAAGAAAAAACTACGTACGTAGCTCGGCGACGGTTGAGGACATTTATGTCACGGAAAAAATCAGCCAATTATTATAAATGAAAATCTCGAATCCTCTAAAGCGTTGCATCGTTGCGTGAATTTATCCTCGTTTTTACAACTACAATTAACGATGCAGATATATCTTTAAAAATTATATCCGTATAATACGCAGGAGTCAATTTGAATAGGAAAATATTCAATATATATATATGTATATATATATGTATATTGTAATGCTTCGTTAACAGTGCTTTAAGCTGCATTGTAACAAATTATATACGGAATTCAATAAAATAACGTCTTATGTCGCACTGAATTAAATCTCTTGTTTATTTCAGTACTAATACGCTTTGTAAATAATTTTATGCATAAACTCGTTAAAATAAAAACTTTTATGAAAAGCAGGAGGTTATTATATCGAGTTGAATTTTGAAAGTTTAACAACCGCAGACGGGGACTAATAATTCGTGAAAATATCATAATTCTGATTTATTAGATCTGTATTCCGAATCCCGTTCTGTCAGTAACACGTACCGAATGAATTGCTTTATGTTAGCCGATCTACAGACATTTAAGCCTACGAGAGATATTATTTACTCGGCAAAGTTTTAAAACCTCGAGGACACAATGAATTTTAAAGATAATCTTCAATCGATACATCAACATACAAATTTACAAGAATTTAATTTATCTCATCCGGAACGTTATGCTTATGTAAATTTAAAGAAAATAAAATGCTCGCCATATTTGCGAATAACTCGATTTATTGTATCAAGCACCATACGCGCACACACGCACACACGCACACATTGTATATTGCTCTCATTTTACGTCGGAAGTATTATCGACAGATAGCTCATTCATTATTATTTTGCAGTTTTGCATGTTTTAATGTCATGTAAATGCAAAATCGACATGGCTAATGTTTTAGATCAACACCTTCGCTCCATGTCTATAGAAAATACAAAAGAAAATTATTCTTTTATCTTGCTGCTATTGTCTTATAATTATTTATTTATTATTTGATTACTTCTTTCTTTTTTTTTCCTTTTTTTTCCTTTTTTTCCCTTTTTTTTTTTAATGCGAATAAGAAATATGATTTTTAGAAGCGTTTACTCTTAATTATATGAATGTGCTACTTTAAATTAACATGATTATTTATCTTACGTTTAAATTTAGAAATGAATCTTTTATTTGATATGTTTGTGTGTGGTATACGTATACGTCTACTCGCGAGTACCCGCGCCAGCAATAAAGACAAGGAATAATTAAAAAGTTTTAGAACTTCTTTGAATACCGACCAATACTTACTAAATATAAAACCTACATTGTGGTAGAAAAATATCATTAGTATCCCACTAGAGCTTTTAATAATAAAAGCTTTCATCTTAATTGTATAACTGTTAATTTTATTTTAGTATCAGAATCGAATTTATTTTCTCAGTAATACAAAATATGAACTTGAATGTGATAAGAAAGTGATGGGTATGTAATCAGATTATCATATGACGTACATATTGATTGTTTACATTATTTGAGGAAGTTATAATATTTACTTGCGCATCGTTAAATATTAATATTTAAATATAAATATTTTATACTATTGTAATAAATGAATGATAGAGAGTTAAAACGGAATGTAATATTCTACTTGTAAATATTAAAATTAAAAAGAAATCATCAATTACGTTTTTTTTTTTTTCGTTTTTACATTTGTTGCAAAACAATGTTTTTCAATTTACATTATAATCCACTTGTTGTTTTTTCTTAATGAGTCAATGTAAAAAAAAAGCAGTAAATTTTGGAAATTATCTGAATTCAGAAGTAAGCATACAAAACTGTGATAAGAGATTTCCTTCTTAAAATCTGAGGGTATAAAATGACAAACCACTTTCTCACAAACCATCAAAACAAAGAACGAGATCATTTCATCCAGAATGCAGGGTAAATTATTATTATTATTATTATTATTATTATTTCAATACAATTAACAATACTGTTAACATACATTTCTTTCGACATCAATAATTATTATATTAAATTTAAATGATTTGTTTTAATTGGAAGGATAACTGTTCTTAAAAAATTTTGTATTTCGTTTTAAAATTTCAATAATATCAATGGGTAATTAATTATAGGTAATTCAATATTATAACTGATATTTTAGTGAACTCGACTGAATTCAAGTAAATAAAGGTTACTTTACTTAATTTTTTAAAAGTCCAACCGCGATTTAGTAATACTTTATACGGAAAAAGGAAAGAATTCATTTAAATTAAAAATAATAACTATTTTTATTCGTCAATTTTCTTCTTTTACATATCAATGCCAATAATTACATTGATAAAAAGATAAAAGAGATGTATATCATGTATTTCAAAAAAACGTAGATCTTCATTTGCCTGTCTTTCAGTCTTAGTTAAAGAGCGAAAATTTTTATTTCGATACAATAATAAGCTTTCCGAATTGAAGTTACGAAAAGATTCATCTTAAATAAAACTTGTACTTAATAATCCTTGTTACGTTATAAAATAAAAGCCACTATCTGCTTATAAACGAAGTACTTGTGCAAAGGTTTAATATCGCCAACGGACATTATCAGCATTTTAATGTTCCCATCAATAATAAAGTTACATTACAACTTTCATTTTGGATTATGAAAAGTTTTCAATATACATTTAACGTAGACTATACATAGCAATTGAAATGATTACGAGCAGTAGGCTTATATTATACGTACGTATAATACTCGTGCGTATTATGAATATTATGTATATTATCGAAATAACATGTTCCATTATTTTTATTATGAAAATTGCCTGTTCCAGTAACGAAGTTTTTATTCCTGTCGTCGTTGCTTTGCGTCGCGTCGTCATTATATACTCCTGCAAAGGAAGATTTCTCGAACGCTAAGCCCGAACTTAGTGAGTACCAGTCCTTCAATCCGAAAGAAGCGCTAGAAAAGTTTATCTCGAAGGTCAAGTATTCCGAGGAATACGAGAGCCTTGCGTCGAAGAGCAGCGAGGCCGACGAAAGTACCGGCGACGAAACCGAGGAGCGCAGAAGGAGGGAGAAGTCCAAGTTCTTAAAGAGTATTGTAAATTCTGACGACGATGACGATGACGATTCCAAGGATTCTAGCGGCTCGGACGAGTCGGATTCGAATAGTTTCGACGACACCGACTACAATATAAGTGGCTACGACCGAAAGTTATTCTTGATTAATAAAAATTCAGCGAGCCCGAGCGGAAGAGCTCCGCGAGTTCTTACCCGTAACTCGATAGTCGAGGAGGAACCCGAGTCGGACAATGCGCAATTGGACAAGCTCGAATACGTAAAAGGACAATTTTTATTGAAGGCCGCGATTTTCAAACATTTCAGAGAGGTCGACGTTATCGTTGATGTATTACTGACTGATAGCCACGGATACGTCGAGGAAGTTATATACGAGGAATCTCTTCATAATAAAGATGCTAAGTCGAGCGAGATATCAGAGCTGAAAGAGAAACTGCACGAGATATACGAAACATTGAAGAGCGAAGTTATTCAAATAATACGTTCGGCGAAAACGACGATCAAGTCGGAATTGAGAAAGTTCAAAAACCGTAAACATAAGATCATTCGCGTTATTTTAAATATTATCGCCAAGATCAAGGAAGAAATTCATGAAAAGATCAAGGAATTCAAAAAGAAAATCGCCGATGCTTTGGAGGAATTCCGTTCTAAATTCAAGATCCCTAAGATCCATCATCCGACAACTGATGCGCCATTAGATCCAATTACCGAGTCCTCGGGATATACAAAAGAGCCAGACACTAAATATACGACCCCCGTACCGAGCTACCCATCAACTTCAACCCCAGGTACCATCTTCAATATTTCATTTAATACCTTTCGTTTGAACTTGTATTATATACTTGAACTATAAATACATTACAAATTAAAGTTCATTCAAACTTAATACTTTTATATATCATTATAAATATAGATTTCAAAATATAATTGGCGTTACGTTATAATATATGTGTTTTACAAACTATATAGTTCGCTTAAGAACTACAGATAATGAAAAAGTTTTGAATTTTAAACTAAATTGAATTATAAAAAAATTCATCGTTGTTTCGCATTTGAAACAACAGTATTATTTACGTATATAATTATTATTAAAGAATTGCCTTGCTCGTACGTGATTTATTTACCCAAAATTTTTCAGGACAAAAAATTGATGATTCCACAAAGGAAGATGATTACTATCCAACCGTCACATCAGGAACAATAGAAGTTACTGTTGCTGAAGAAAACCAACCAACGGATGCTGACGTCGAAGTCGTGCCAGTAACAGTTTCTGTTGAAAATTACCCTACGGCTCCTGACGTAGAAGTCGTGCCAGTAACAGTTTCTATTGATAACGAACCAACGGATGTTGACGTAGAAGTCGTGCCAGTAACAGTTTCTGTCGAAAACTACCCTACGGCTCCTGACGTAGAAGTCGTGCCAGTAACAGTTTCTATTGATAACGAACCAACGGATGTTGACGTAGAAGTCGTGCCAGTAACAGTTTCTGTCGAAAACTACCCTACGGCTCCTGACGCAGAGGTTGTTCCAGTAACAGTTTCTGTTGAAAACGAACCAACGGATGTTGACGTAGAAGTCGTGCCAGTAACAGTTTCTGTCGAAAACTACCCTACGGCTCCTGACGCAGAGGTTGTTCCAGTAACAGTTTCTGTTGAAAACGAACCAACGGATGTTGACGTAGAAGTCGTGCCAGTAACAGTTTCTGTTGATAACGAACCAACGGATGTTGACGTAGAAGTAGTGCCAGTAACAGTTTCTGTTGATAACGAACCAACGGATGCTGACGTAGAAGTCGTGCCAGTAACAGTTTCTGTTGATAACGAACCAACGGATGCTGACGTAGAAGTCGTGCCAGTAACAGTTTCTGTTGAAAATTACCCTACGGCTGCTGACGTAGAAGTCGTGCCAGTAACAGTTTCTGTTGAAAATGAACCAACTGATGCTGACGTAGAAGTCGTGCCAGTAACAGTTTCTGTTGAAAATTACCCTACGGCTCCTGATGTAGAAGTCGTGCCAGTAACAGTTTCTGTTGAAAACGAACCAACGGATGTTGACGTAGAAGTCGTGCCAGTAACAGTTTCTGTTGAAAATGACCCTACGGATTTCCTGACGTAGAAGTCGTGCCAGTAACAGTTTCTGTTGATAACGAACCAACGGATGTTGACGTAGAAGTCGTGCCAGTAACAGTTTCTATTGATAACGAACCAACGGATGTTGACGTAGAAGTAGTGCCAGTAACAGTTTCTGTCGAAAACTACCCTACGGCTCCTGACGCAGAGGTTATTCCAGTAACAGTTTCTGTTGAAAACGAACCAACGGATGTTGACGTAGAAGTCGTGCCAGTAACAGTTTCTGTCGAAAACTACCCTACGGCTCCTGACGCAGAGGTTGTTCCAGTAACAGTTTCTGTTGAAAATGAACCAACGGATGTTGACGTAGAAGTCGTGCCAGTAACAGTTTCTATTGATAACGAACCAACGGATGTTGACGTAGAAGTAGTGCCAGTAACAGTTTCTGTTGAAAATGACCCTACGTTTCCTGACGTAGAAGTCGTGCCAGTAACAGTTTCTGTTGATAACGAACCAACGGATGCTGATGTGGAAGTCGTGCCAGTAACAGTGTCTGTTGAAAACATACCAATAGATGCTGACATAGAAGTTATTCCGGTAACTGCTGCTGCAGAAGATGAGCAAACAATCGGTATTATAGATAAAATTCCAGCAGAGACAAGAAATCTTATTTCAAACATATTGAATAAAAATGCGGAACAATTAAATTCTAATGTAGAAACCAAAAACTTATGGGTCGGAGTACCAGAGGAATGTTTGCCCCTATTTCTTGCACCTAATGGAAGTGTTTTAAATGCTGTTGCAGATGAACATGTTAAAATATCAAATTCAGAAAATTATAAATATTGTAAAACATTGGCTGAGCTTATTATCAAATCACACAATGCAAACAAAAAATGAAAATATAACAAACTAAGACAAATGTTACTTATAGAATAATTAAATAATGTTTAAATATCTGTATTTACCAAGTATGTGTATATATATATATATATATACGTACATGTATAAACTATTGTGTAATAGGGTAAAATATCTACTTAGAATTTATTAATTTATAAACTTTGAGAAGTTATGCATGTGAATTATATAAATATGTATTATAAAAAATAAATTATTGTAAAATAAATCTATTTTGTTGATAATCATTCTTGATTAATAAACTGTTTCTCGATCATCTATAAAGATATTCGTTTGAATAATCCATCGAATTTAATAGTGCAATTTTAAAAAATAAAATCAAACCCTTTGAATACGTATAAAAAAACTGTAAAGTATACGCTAGAATTATAAATATTATATTCGCTATTATATACACAATGAATAAAGTTCATACGGATTTAATGAAAGTGGATGAATGTTCTCGAAATTATGTCCCTCGTAAATAAGAAAATAAATTCGACGATAAAATAATTAATGAAAAAAGCAACGAAGAGCCTTAAATGCTTAAATTAGTTTGAAGGCGATAAATATTCTCTGTTTAAGGAACGTTGTTGTAAAATTATTGGCCAAAAATTGTGGTCCGCTCGTCTGCGTCTACTGCTTATATATTAGAGTACAGAGCAACTCCTGGTGGAAGCACCGAAGCTCTGGGAGTGAGAACTGGAACTCCAGGAAAATAATAGAATTGACATTGTGGGGGGTCTACGCGGTCGACCCCCAGCAAGCATTGACTAAAAATTTCAATTTTTCGCGAGGAAAGAAAAGTAGGTCAGAGCTCTCCAAAGTACAGTTTTAATCTCCGAGACTAATCTCCTTAGGTTGGCTATTGTTCGACTTTAGATTAAATTATCATTGACCGTGCGTTCAAGGGAAGACTACTTGTCGACCAACAACCTCGTGAATTCAACAAATTTTATAAAAATGTTTAAACCCGTAATTGTTGTTAAGAACTCACGTGATTAGAGAAGGCATTGTTTCTATTTATTTATTATCAATAAAATATTATAGAATTCTTTTTGTCATGGCCTAAAGTAATTGTCGAAGACGTCGGATAAACGTGGAATTTCAACAACAACAACAACAACAATAACAAAAATAAGAATTATAATAATAATAATAATAATAATAATAATAAAGAGATTCCATTCGACTCGTAGAACCATTCGGCAATAAATAATATTTTACATTAAAATCTTAAAATTTATTATCGTAAACAATGCTTGGACGGAAAGGTGTATTTGAAAATCTATTCATATTGAGATTCAGGGGCTTTGAAGACGTAAGGCTTTTAGAATTCCTTATATCGAATAAATAAACGATCTTCTGCTTTGTTTATATAATTGAATTTATGTATTCGTTTAATTGGAATGCCTGTTTGTTTCTAAGGAACATTCAAAGAGGCTCATTAGAATATACATTAAATTATACATAAAGATTATTTTTATATTCAGTCAATGGGTTATACTTGAAATTTCGAATATCTTGATTGTTAGAAAGGCATGTCGTTTGATGGTTCAAAATTTGATGTAATAGATAAATGTGGTTTGAATCCTGCAAAAAAAAAGAGAGAGAAAAAAAAGAAGAAGAAGAAGAAGAAGATGAAGAAAATAGGTAGAATAATAATTGTCTTTCGTAACGGATTGAAATGACTCTGGCGTGTGTATATTTTTTTAATCAGAATTCTCCTTAACTGATTAAAGTCAAGAGCCGTGATTAGCTTTTTCCACAATAACCTCCCACCCGCGCCTTCCCTCTCTCTCTCTCTCTCTCTCTATCTCTCTCTCACTTAGCTTTCTAGCGAGCAGCTAGCTACTTACTATTCAGCGATGTATAGTATAAACTGCGATATCAGTCGTAAAGTATGAAGACCAGCATATTTTAAGATAGGTATTATCACATTGGCTCGGGGAGCCGATTCGTTGTCTATATAAGCCTCGATTTCTACATTGAGCTAAGTATTTCAATGGACGGCTCGTTCCTTAGTCGCTTATAGTGGTTCATCGCTCGAGCGAGGGTACAGAAGCCAGAGGAACAATGCTAAAGATTCTACTCGGTCTTGCGATCGTAGCATCATCGTTCGCGCTACGAGCGACCGCCGCCGACCTTCACAACGTAAGTCTCATTACACGTACAGGCCACATCCACGCTAGCCAGCATAAATTCATTCATGCACTTCTTCTTCTTCTTCTTCTTCTTCTTCTTCTTCTTCTTCTACTTCTTCTTCTATTTGTACTTGTATAATTTACATCGACATGTGAAAATGGACGCTCCTCGAAAGTGGAGCATTAAATTCAATCGGAGACTTCATCGTTTATTCCTGGGGTGATAAATTATCCTTAGAAAAATTTACGTCACCTTGTAAAACGTGCTAATTTTCGTATGTCATTCTTTAACCGCAGCCCATTGAATTCCTAACCTATTCGATTCCTCGACATCTCATTTACATAATACGTTCCCCGTCAACGCTTTGGACTTTATTAATACGTGCCGCCGATACACCGATACACCGAGACACCGAGACACCGAGACACCGAGACTCCATTAAAACCTGATATTCGGACAATTCATGAACTCGGCTCAATCAAGTATTTGCAGTCCTCTCGCGACTTTGTTGATCTTGCCGATCGATCGATCCCTTATGTTTGCAAAGGTCCAGAACAGCTCGAGCTTCGCCATCGATTACGATAACGATCAATTCTTACTCGATGGGAGACCGTTCAGATACGTCAGTGGCAGTTTCCATTACTTTCGCACGCCCAGGGAATTTTGGCGAGACAGATTGAGAAAACTGAGAGCTGCCGGATTAAATGCAGTTTCCACGTGAGTTCGGCTTGCCGATATTCTATTGAAACAAGCCCAGGCCCCCCGTAAACGTAAAATCTTAAACAGATACGTGGAATGGAGCTTACATCAACCGGAGCCCGACAAGTGGGTGTGGGACGGCGACGCCGATATCCTTCAGTTCATTAAACTGGCCCAAGAAGAGGATCTGTTGGTTCTGCTGAGGCCGGGCCCGTACATTTGTGCCGAGAGGGATTTCGTGAGTATCAGTCGCTAACGACCCGACCGCGAACCAGTAAATAATTCCTAACGATGTATGTTCAAGGGAGGATTCCCGTATTGGCTCCTCAAAGAGGTTCCCGACATTAAATTACGAACGAGTGACCCACGTACGTAAGACACGAGTTCGTTCAATAACGTTTACCTCTCCCCCTCCCCCGCAATAAAGCCCCAATAAGACTAATTCGTGTACCGTTAACGTGACAGGCTACATAAAGTACGCCCAGGAGTACCTCGAGCAGCTTATGAAGAGGGTTCAGCCGTTGTTGAGGGGCAGAGGCGGCCCGATCATTATGGTTCAGGTGCTTGCGCGAGCTACGCAATGTTTTTATAAGAAATATCATATTAAGAACGTTCGCTCATTCGTTATTTATTGCACGTAATTAATTAAAGGTGGAGAACGAATATGGAAGCTTCTATGCCTGCGATAACGTTTATACGAGCAAATTAAAAGATACGATCAAGGCTTATGTCGGGGAGGACGCTGTTTTATACACGACCGACGGCTCGAGCAGGCAATACCTGCGCTGCGGCCGCGTATCCGACGTTTACGCAACCATCGATTTCGGCACGTCCGGCAATGTCAAGCAAAACTTCAGAATCATGCGGGAATTCGAGCCTAAGGTAAAATAATAATCGTCCAATGTAGGGACGAGAGCCGAGCCGAAGATTTTGGCAATGTACCTTCTTTCAAAACGGTCACCAATACGCTTACGATAATAAATATACCAGCTTACAATAATAATCTAGCCTCCCTCTCACCCACGATAAAGCCAAGAATATTTTTAAAGGGCCCTCTCGTTAATTCCGAGTTCTATCCCGGATGGTTGAGCCATTGGGAAGAGCCGTTCCAGAGGGTCGAGACGAGCTCAATAGTCAAAGTACTCGATGAAATGCTATCCCTCGGAGCATCAGTCAACATATACATGTTTTACGGGGGTACGAATTTCGGCTACACGTCAGGTAAAAAAATAAAGCATTAATCGTTATTTCTTGCAAACAAAAATCTCATCTAATTAATCTCCGTATTTCCTTACGAGCAGCAATAAACGCACGTCAACATTAGCATAAGAGATAAATAATAAAAGGCATATCTTTCATTTTTAGCTTCATTGGATTGTGCCCGTATCACAACAAATACATGCTTTTCCTATTATCCGATTGGCTAATAATTATTAATTGAAAACATTGCTAGGTAACGTTGACGGTAGTTGCCAGATATATCAGTGAATGGAAATTACATTTATTTATGTTAATATTGAATGGCATTTATTGATGCGCGACTTGTCATTGCCGATAAGATCACTGTCAAAGACAATGGCTAAAGTGACGAGTTATTTAAAGACCGTCTGCATTGGGCGTATTCCGTTCAAAATACATTCGGGTCCCGCAAGCCGACGAGATTGCAAAATCAAATAAGTTATTATTTTTTACGAGGAAGGCGAGACAGAAAAGAAATGACTTATCAAGAATAAATGGCAATTATGATTTAACCAAACTAACTTGTCTATTTGTCTTTGAAATTCGAGGAGGCTGAAATAATATTTATTCGCAAATGAAATTTAAAAATATTTAAATAACTGTGAAATGATTTTAAGTCTCGGGGACAGCAACGGCTCACAGGCTTTTACATAAAAATTAAAGCTTAAAGTGAAGAGCTCACGGCCAAGGTCGACGTAATACCGATACGAGCCATGAACTTAAATTAATAATCGCAGCGTTTCCTCTATTGACTATTGACGGGGAAATATTATTACAAACAATGTAAGTTTTTAAAACCCGTAATTACACGGATAGTTATTCGCTCAAATAAATATTGTTATTCGGAAAGCAGTAGAAGCAAGCGAATCGACGGTCATTTAAACAATCCTTACGCTCAATCGATATTGGCCAATGAGAGAGAGGCTCGAACGGGGCAAATGACTGCCAAAGGACCGATTGTAAAAGTTCTGAGGAATTAAAACCATTTCGTGCCCATTGGATTGCGCAAGTGCAATTTATAGGGACCGACGACTACTCGGCAGAGTAATCGTTAGCTTTAATTAATTAATTCATTCTTTAATTCATTAATTAATGAAGGAATGAATTAATTAATTATTCAATAAAAAGTCAATGGCGTAAAATGATTACGGAGCCGGAATTACGACGATTTTCAGCCGCATTAGATCTTAAATATAAATTAAACTATCGCTTTCAAAGCTACTGTGCACTTTTTTAATAAATCAATGTAATTTATAGGCGCTAACATATTTGGCAACTACACACCGGATTTGACATCTTACGATTACGACGCGCCGATAACCGAAGCCGGTGATCCCACTCCAAAATATTTCGAAATAAGAAAAACCATTTCTAAGGTATTTTTTAACAATAATAGTAGTAGTAGTAGTAGTAGTAGCGAGTAGTAGCGAGTAGTAGTAGCAGTAGTAGTAGCAGCAGTAGTAGTAGTAGTAATGATGACGATGATGATGATGATGATGATGACGACGATGATGATGATGAGCGACGAGCAAGTGGGATATTTTGTGGTATTATCGAGTGGAGCCGCGATAGACAACGAGGTAATGATGATATTTTGTGGTTCTGTCGTGGATTTCAGTATCTGCGTCTACCGAGCATACCGAGGCCAGTCGAGTCGGCAAAAGGTGAGTACGGCGTGGTGCCGATGAGACCGGTGCTCGGGCTATTCGACGAGGAAGCGCGGAGATCGTTCGCGGCCGCGAGAGTCCGGGCGAGCGTCCCACCGACGTTCGAGGCTCTCGGCTTACCCAACTGGCTGGTCCTGTACGAGGCCGAGATACCCGCCGCGGCCGGCAACCCGGAGGCCGATTACGAATTGAGAGCATCGCCGAAGGATCGGGCGTTGATATATGTCGACGGGAGGCGCACCGGCACCTTGAGCAGGGCCGACGGGGCGAAGAGCCTCTCCTTTAAATCGCCCAATGCCAAGGACATCAAGCTGCTCGTCGAGAGTCAAGGTCGCGTTAATTTTGGAAACGTCGACGTCGAGGACTTTAAGGTATAGGACGGCCTAGAGGGAGCCTAGAGCCACCCTCGAGCATACCCAATGGCTAATAATTACTCAACTCGACTCAACTCGACTCTTACTTGCAGGGCATATTTAACGTTTCCATAAATAATGCGAATATTTCGGCGTGGAACGTCACGGGATTCAGATTCGACAGCCTGTCGGAATTCGCTTTGAGATCCATGGGGTCGCCGCTGGTCACCGAAACGGAAGCATTGTACAGTGGGCCGCAGATCCTCATCGGGCATTTCAATGTCACGGGCGAGGTGCGCGACACGTTCCTGAACACGGCCGGCTGGGGAAAGGGGGTCGCCTTCGTTAACGGACACAACCTTGGCAGATATTGGCCCTTGGCGGGTCCGCAATTGACTCTCTACGTTCCCTCGGCCTACCTTACCATCGGAGCCAATTGCTTGATTTTAATTGAACTGGAGTACGTACCCAAGAGCCGTAACATCAATTTCCAAAGCAAGCCAGTATTAGATTATCCGTAATTACAATCAATATACGTATCACCTACGATACTGTGCCCACGATTTCATCTGGTTTTATATGAATTGTCAATCAAAGCTGTAAATACCAAACGCACCGAAAGATTAATAAAACTTGCCAGTCATTGCAGAGGATTTTCTACTTTTATTTCGTTCGGGCTACTGGACTTTAATAAGCCCCAGTATATACAGTAAATGTCCAGTAAAGAGTCCATAACAAAGCTCTGCATATAATTCATACAATACCATACTCGTCTAAATTATAATAGAGCTTTAATAAAATATTCATTAACCCCGTTACTTAATTTTCAATATTTTTTTTCAATACTCAAGACGAGGGAAATTAAAAAAAAAAGTCATTCCGTTTTCATATTTACGGAAGATTTAATTTAAGTGTCAATGAATACTTGTGGGATTCGGATTAATAATTTGGATTTACTTACACATTTAACGAAGGAGAGGGGGGGGTGGCGGCGGGAGACCTTAATCCCTTTATACCGACAAAGAGACGGAGACTCCGCATTTAACAGCGAGACTGGGGCCGCCGACGAGGTTTTTTTAAGAGGTTGCGGTCACACAGGCGCTAGTCACGTATGCCACGTACGAACAATCGAACGAAAAAGAGCATCGACCGGCTTATTTATAAAGGTGCCATAAAGCACCTAAGCTCTAGCGATATAATTTATTGAAAAACTCACTGGGGATTTCAACGGCGTATTTAGATCATTCGTTATTTTAGAGCTATTTATGTAATAATGATTTATTTTTTAAAGCAAGTTTGAATAGGAAATGAATTTTTTTATTTTTTTACCTACTACCCTTTAATTTTTAGGGAATTTTTTACTAACAGTTTGGGGCCGTAAAATTAACTTTACTGTTAATTGTAAATTTATCTATAGGTTCAGGAAAGGGGTGGGGGATAAAGATGCCGCTAATAAATGACACCTTGTTTTAAGTATAACGAATGTGATTTATTTAATTTACCTAAATAGAGCGTAAAAAAACCTCCTTCTTTCGAGAAGGAGGAAAAAGCCCTTTACCTCTAATTTCGCCTAAGTGCATAAAAAACCTCTTTCTCTAAGGAAGGAGGAAAAAGCAGATATCGACCTAAATGTGCGCGACTGGCCAGGCGCTTACGCTTATTAAACTAATACTTAGCCTATCGCTCGCTGATTATATTTATGAGTCGCCACGAGAAGGATGGTCGAAAGGGTAAGGACCGGCCCAATCAGACCTTACCAGCAGCCCAGGTAGTCCAAGGAGATGGGTGACCCGCTGAGACAATCCCAGTCAGACTTGGTCGTCAGACCCAGTACCGCCGCGACGATGGGTTACCAAGTAGGAAAATCCCAGCTAGATTTGGTCGTCAGACCCAATACGTCCAAGCAGGGGGCTGGCCCAGGTGACACGGTCCCATACAGACCCAGTCGGTTCCTCGCGATCGCAGTCTGATCCGGGATCAGATAGAAACAGTGCTGTAACTACACTCACGGTACTTTACGTCAGCCTCACTTTACCCGTTTATTATACGGATTATTAAAAGGGCTCGGTTATTCCAAAAAGGGACGTACTAGGCGCACTCTTCTAAATCTAACTAACAACTGAATTGCGCTCACTACATTCCTTTTTACTGGCGTTTGACCGCTGCTCTCGGGTGGCTTACAGAAAAAACTCCCTTGTTTATAGTAGACTATCGGGTTACTCGTCGCCAAGCATTTTACTACTCTAACTGAAACTAATATTATTTACAACGCAACAAAAGGCGATCGTGATGGTCTCGAACACTAACAGTTTGGAGAAAGGTAGAAGTGAATTTTTTTATATGCCAACTTTAGAAAATTACACGTCAATAAGTACGACGAATTTAACAATAATAAATAAAGTTAATATTATTGAATTAGTAGCTGCAGTGATGACCTTAGTGATGATTTTTGTTATTATATTTATTTAAAATATAATTTTAAATAATTTGTAGTATAAGATTTTGAATTTGTATGAAGTAATTAAATTAAATATTTGCTTTAATTATAAAAATGATTTGGAATTATAGAAAATATCTGATAATGAAATATAATATCGAAGATATTATGATAATAGTATTATTTTTAAATATATTAATAATTAATTTTCTATAAATTTTAAATAATTATTTTTATATCGTTAAAATATTATGTTTCGTTAATAAGTAAATTATATAAAAACAGATCATAAAACTATTGGTGTATTATACTTAATTTTTGGAATATCATCCGGATTAGTAGGATTAGTAATATCAATAATTATTTGCTTAGGATTATTAGGTTCTGGATCATTATTGGATAATGATCAATTAAATTATTCAATTTTGACAAGTCATGCTGTTACAATAATATATTTTTTTTGTTTTTAATTGTTTGAAATTATTGAAATTTAATAAAAATGTAAAGAAAACGAAACTTTATATGATCTAAAAGCATGAAAACCACTGTTACGTCGCCTTACAAAATACCTTTTATGTATGCAGTAGCCATTACGATCATACCGTAAACTTTTCCGGAAATATTTTACGAACTACGAAAACGCATGACCCTCTTGGAGTAACCGTCGCGCAAGTTCCAAAGAATAATTCTAAGAACCATTTTCTAAAACGACGACATCTAATTGTTAAGCAATCTTAATACTAACTACATTGACATAGGAATATTAGCCGGAAACTAACTTAATGGTTAAGAATACAAACTAACCCCATGTACGTAAGGAAAAGCCCCGTATAGTCGAAACCAACTTTCATGTGAATCACTATAGAAAATCTAGAACACCGCCCACTCATTATCATCTAAAGTAAGAACCTTATAGTGCAATAGAAATAAGAGAAAACATGTTAGCTTTATGATTGAACTGGTTAGTCACCAAAAAGAAAATGTACATTGCCAAAGGTATAAAGCAGGCCCTTGGTCGAAGGACCCATGACTCCTTGGTCCGATGTCCAGCCGCACTTTTGTAACCAACACCTCGGAGTCCGGTTTAGTTGTAATTGTTCCTTTGTCACTATCATTACTACAATAAACGATCATTTTAAATCGCGAGTGCATGGGTGTTAAATTTTTACTTTGTATTCCCCTCCCTATCGCGCACCACCGGCGACGTGTTTCGTGCATCCGGAACGAGAGGAAGGAAGGAAGCAAGTCATATAAAAATACTCAAATACCTCCTCAAATCATCTAAAGGTAAGTGCATTCAATTTATCCTCAGTTAAATTTCCCTGAAACAATATCGCAGTAGGCGTTTCGAGGTATTTTGCAATATTGGCTCCAGCCCTACCTATTAAGAGTAAAATCTTAGGCTAAAAAAAAAAGGGAGCAAGGCATCTTTTCTCAGGTGAGGAAAGACTCCCTTTTAAAACGGTTCGATTCACCTTGGCCCGTGAACCGACGTAACATAATTTGGAGGCCCCGGAGGGATAGTAAATATTGCAGGGTGCTAGATACGCTTCCTCGCAATTTTATTTACAAAATAAATGAAACTTTCTTTTGTTTAAAAAAAAAAAAATAAAAAAAAAATGGTTTGGTGTTTGCATCTTTGGGTTGGAGGGTATCTGTTGATACTGGCTCCTCGTTGTCTTTAGTGCTGTTGTTACTGTGTGGGGTAGGATTTTCTCGGAGTGGGTCCCCTTCCGTTCTTAGTGTGGTAGGTAATTGTGGGTGTAACCGGAAATATGCCGTGGTATGGGATGGGCTGGTGGGTATTCCTTTGTATTCTTGATCCATTAGTGGCACATCCCTTTCGACGGAAACTGCTTGTAACTCTTGAGCGTTAGGTGTTGTAGTTCGTCCCAGATGTAAGAGTAAATGAGTCAATGAGCTCCAAACTGCACCTAAAAGATGGATGGACCATCCGTAGATAGTGTGAAGCGCGTATCCTTGGATTGCTATATCTATCAATAGCTTAATAGTGTGGATAATCATTAGGATTGTTATCATTCCTGCGCTAAAGGTACCAAACGTGAGGAACTTTGTCCAGAGTTTGTCCCAAGTGCCGTTTACTATTTTCTCCACGGCACCTTCATTTAATAACCTGAGTATAGTGCCTTCGTTTCCAATCTCTGCATTTGTTTTTAGTTCCCTGGCCAAGTCGTTGATAATTGCAGTTGTTTCGACCGGGAACATTATTCTATCTCTTAGTTGGTCCAAATCCTTTCCTGTATAGATACCTGTTGAAGCCAATTCCGATGGGTTTATATATTTCCAATTGGATTTGGTTAATGGTTTCAAGATCATGGGTGTTTTGATGTGTGTTGGTCTCGGCGTCAATTTATACCAAGTGGAGTCGATGTAATAAGCTACGGGGAGTATTGCGTTGCATTGTATCTGGTTTCCTGCAGATTTTAGGATATGGGTCCGTGGGGTCATGTAGTAAGTGTGGTTGTTATGTTCAACTGGTAGTTCAATGTAGCACTTATCTGTTTCATGGAGCTTCACCTCTACCGGAATGCACTTGATGACGTGCACGACTTCTCCTGCTGCCACTGCCATATATCCTGGTCCTTTCATAAAATCGAATGCAAATTCATCCGGTGCTTGCGTGGCGATGGATAAGGAATTTTGGAGAGTATTTCTTTCTACCTCACATTTTTGGTTTAGAATGTCGTAGTATAATTCCAAAATTTGTTTTTTTATATGTTTTTCGACATACACAAACTTGGAATTAACGTATGTGAATATGTCTAGATTTGATGTACTTTTGCTTTTGGTAGATGCGAATGATTTGTTGGGAGTTGTATTGAATATGAAGAGTTTGGGATGTTCGGTGGTAAGGATCACGTATCCACACACGGACTTTTCTCTTTTTGTGGCTAGTGCGAAGGTGACTTCATTTGACACGACTGAGTATATAACGCCACCGCTGTTGATGTCTTGTGCTCTATCAGAGTAACCCTCGTACAATATCGTATATTGGTCAAACTTACAAGAATCTACAGGTAAGGTTGACCAAAACGTGTTACCGTTAGAAAAGTCGAGACAATGGTTTTCGGAAAATATACATGAAATGCCGGAATTTAAATGTATTCTATTAGTGTCTAAGGATATACGCGCAACATGGGACCGTAGCGTGATTTTAACAGTTCCTTGCACACAACATTGTTCCATGTGCCAAATGGGTCGGAGTAGTGTGTACCCGTACAGGAACCGTCGCTGGTTATTGAACCGGCAAGGGTAACTGGATATATAGCGGAGCTATTGACCTTTAGTCCGTGTATTACGTGTCCGACTCGTGTAGAGTAGGTTCCGTATTGGTGTATGTCCTGACAGACTCTACCCGATATTTCTTTTATATATTCGTTTTACCCATTTGCCACTATGGAACTATGTGAGTGCATACCGCAATTGTAAATGATCCGGCGAATCTCGATTTTACATTGTATGACCATGGTTTCGTGAAAGTCGTTGAGTTGTAGCAGTTGGATGAAGCTTTTGTCCACCTTGACAGGATCTCTTGGAATTTCGCATTCTCCAACTTCTCGGAGCGAAATGGTGGTGAGGCTCATCATTCGGGATCCACAGTCATATCCAATTAGCCCATGTGCGATATTCAGGGTGAGGGTTAATATATATAATATTCGGAGCATTATTATAAATTTTTTCTGAAATGTTAAATATATATTAGTATGTGTTAAATAAATGGGTTTACTTACTTTCGGTTATATATGAGGTCCTGAGGCGATTTGTGTGAACGATTTTACCCTTCTTTTGGTTTATTTTTGGCGGGTTATCCCGGAATTTGATGAAAGTAATATCGCCTTCTGCCAATTGACCGAAGGATGTATTGAAGCCCGAGATATGGTCGAAGGTCACACCGAACCCAACCTGGTGCAGCTAGTTAGATGTAAGATACAGGGAGAAGCCAGAAGATCTATCACCGGCCAACAATTTTCATCCATCACGGAATTATTAAACTTCCTGAAAGGCATTTACTCGCCTCCCCGAAGAGTCGCTCAATTATTGAGAGATCTAGGGAACGAATTCTAACAGGATTCGGAACCCGTGATCACTTTTGCCAACCGCGTTAGAGATTTGGGTAGCCAAATTTTGGAGGCTTACGCTTTAGAAAATGGGACGATACCTCTAACATTTCGTACATCGACACTAGCCAACATCGTCGACTGTTTTACCAGAGGTATAGCATCCGAAATCGAGCAACGATTACACGTACATGATCAAGCTGGAATGACGGACGTGGTCAGAGATGCCATCGTAATAGAAAGGAAAATGGTAAATCAAAAAACAATCCAGGGAAATGCCCTCCTCAACCATCAAGCAGCTAAAAAAAATGTTTTTGCGTGCACCATTTGCCATGCACGAGATGAAAATTTGTGCCAATATGCGAACGATCTTTTAAAACTCAATCTAATCTGCCAACTCTGCAACGGTTAAGGGCACACTGCCATCCATTGAAAAATGATCGAGAAATGCCAGCTGCGTAACAGGATTGGTTACACGATAAAGGACTCTAAGCAGAGAGAGCCACCTTATAATAAAACCATTATGGTCTGCCAAGCATGCGGAAAATCTGGCCATACCGCGTCAACCTGTTATTCTCAGCAGAATCAACATAGGAGTAGAGATCACCGTTTTAACAACAGAGTCAGTATAAGATGCCAGATATGCCAAAAACCTGGACACCGAGCAAAAGATTGCTTCTCAGCCAACCGTAGAAGGGAGTACCGAAGCCCACCCAACCTTCAAAACAAGGCCACATGCTTACAGTGTCACGGCGTTGGGCACACTGAAAATAACTGTAGAAACTCCAATACCCTTCTTGAATGCAGTTATTGTAGAAACACTGGACACACGAGTACCCAATGCTGGGAAAGCGAAAGGGATAATACCCAGTCGGGAAACGGGAAAGGCTCTTGTTACAGACCACGAAATATAAATATAATTATAACCAAATGATTCCTCCACGGAGGGTGTAGAAGTGATAGAACAATGTCCCCTTGTTCTATCTGCGGAATAGATTACGAGAAATCGCCGCGCGTAATGTAAGACCGCGCGGGATTACAAGAATAACAAACGGAGTACGATCCACCCGAGCCGCCAGGGGCTGTAGCCTGTGCCACCCGAGCCGCCAGGGGCTATAGCCTGTGCCAGCCGTCAGGGGCTATAGCCTGACCAAGTCGCCAGGACTATAGCCTGACCAAGCCACCAGGGGCTATAGCCTGGGAAAACGAACGAAGGAGGCTCGGATCCAGACTGAAGCCGCGCAAGGTGGTCAGCACGTGGCCGTCGCCGATTCCCTAACGATGAAAAATAAATAAACAATCGAGGCGAGGAATGGGGCCGGATAAGCGACGACCTAATGACCTGGAGGAGTTAAAAGGGCAGCACGGAGGATCAACGAGCATTATTGTCTTGAGAAGTCCGACGCGACGACGATTGTCATAAAACTACCAATAAAGGATTAAAAAACGAAAACTTGAATTATTAATTCCACCCTCCTGCTCGCTTCCTATTCCAAGAGTAACCTCTCGTCCTCTGAAACCAATTATGAACCTTCGATCAACTTGATAGACCATCTTATATACAGGATCCGAAGCCAAAGCTAATAAATAAAAGCTTCCGTAGTACAAGACAGAACCGACGCCATTAAACACCACCAGTAATTTAAAGGGAATTAGCAAAGAATTATCCGCAACGCTCGGAGAAATAGAACTCAGAATCTTGGAGCCCCTACTAAATTTTATATTGTACCGGATGAACTTAACATACCCTGTGATGGAATCTTGGGGTCCGCATATTTAAATACTAACAAGTGCACCATTTACTTCGAGTAGGAAGTACTATTTGTCAACGGACACACCGAACCGTTGAAATATATGGAACGGTGAACAAGGCGCACCTTCCAGCATTTCAAAAATAAACAAAACACTGACCGAGACAGACGAAAGGCTAACTCACCAGCCTGGAACCCTAAGGAATGGTCCCAACGAAGCAGAAATACCAGTGGAATTCCTGGAACTCGAAGTCGAAATATCGTCGAGCACTGCAAATACCCCTGATGAGACACCAGAGAGTCTCCTCGCAGAGGTAGAGGATGGAGATATTAAAACCCCTTTCAATAACCGGGATCAGGAATGGGATAGCTATCCCCTATCTTCAATATCGGAAGGATCAAAGGTAGGAGCGTTATACACAAACAGTCATGAAACAGAAGTCTTCCACGTCCTGCAAAGGGACGCATTTCGCGACTTGGATATTGCTGAACCCACGGAAGACGAGGTCTTAGAGACACATAAGTTATTTACTATCGAGCTAGATGAACCTGAATTTACGAACTATAAACCTGACATATCAACCAATACGACTTCAAACTCGTTAGTGGATCAGCTGAGATTAGACCACCTGGATGAGAAACAAAAACTGCGTAACGTTTCACTAGTTAATAAATATTCAGACAGATTTTTATTAGAAGGCGAACACTTGAGTTCAGCCACCAATGTTACCCACCGCATCATCACCACCTCTGACATACCGATCAACGTTAGACAGTATCGATTCCCTTTTTCCCTAAAGGAAGAAATAAACCAACAAGTAAATAAGCTACTAGATGAAGGAATAATAAGACCCTCAGAATCGGCCTATAATTCGCCAATCTGGATTGTACCGAAGAAACCGGATGCGAACGGAGAAAAAAGGTATAGACTAGTGTCAGTGTTACTTGGAATAGGAAGCGGGCAGGAATAGGTGAAGTTCAGAGGGAGGAATTAATAATTCAAGTTTTCGTTTTTTAATCCTTTATTGGTAGTTTTATGACAATCGTCGTCGCGTCGGACTTCTCAAGACAATAATGCTCGTTGATCCTCCGTGCTGCCTTTTTAACTCCTCCAGGTCATTAGGTCGTCGCTTATCCGGCCCCATTCCTCGCCTCGATTGTTTATTTATTTTTCATCGTTAGGGAATCGGCGACGGCCACGTGCTGACCACCTTGCGCGGCTTCAGCCTGGATCCGAGCCTCCTTCGCTCGTTTTCCCAGGCTATAGCCCCTGGTGGCTTGGTCAGGCTATAGCCCCTGACGGCGAGCACAGGATATAGTCCTGGCGACTTGGTCAGGCTATAGCCCATGACGGCTATAGCCCCTGCACAGGCTATAGCCCCTGGTGGGCGGCGATTTGGCTCGCACAGGCTACACAGGCTGGCGGCTCGGGTGGATCGTACTCCGTTTATTATTCTTGTAATCCCGCGCGGTCTTACAGCCCCTTACGCGCGGCGATTTCTCGTACAAGGGGGGACATTGTTCCATTGTATATTTCGTGGTCTGTAACATCCCTCCCCCCGTACAAAATGTTTAATTTTGTACTTCGTTCACGCTTACGAGCTTGACCAACTTATGCGCCGGGCGTAAGAAATCGCCTTTCGGAGTTCGTATTTTAACAACTCTCGCCTGCTGGTCCCTGCCCATAAACACCTCCATTACTGTCCCTTTAAGCCAACAGTTACGCGGCAATTGCGTGTCCACCACCAGCACTACATCCCCTTTCTCCATTGGCTTTGTTTTTTCGAACCATTTCTTCCTAGGCAACAGGGTCGGCAGATATTCCCTTATCCATCTTTTCCAGAAACAGTCCGAAAAGTATTGGGCTATCTTCCATTGCTTTCTTAGGCATATTGTGTATTTGTTGGTATACGTTGGCTTGATTCCGCCGGATGACGAGCCGATGAGAAAATGATTTGGAGTCAGCGCCTCCAGATCTCCGGGTTCCGTTGACACATGAGTCAACGGCCGTGAATTGACGGTGTGTTCAATCTCTGTGAGTACCGTGTGCAGCGTTTCCTCGTTCATTACTTGCCCTTTGAAAATAATGTTAAGTGATGTTTTCACTGAACGAATTAATCTTTCCCATGCTCCTCCCATGTGAGGGGCGCCCGGAGGGTTAAAGCGCCAGTGAATATTTTCCTTGTCCGCGAAGTTTCGTAGCTTCTCCGGATCTATTTCTTTCATCTCCTTCATTAATTCGCGGTTGGCTCCTTTAAAATTTGTCCCATTATCGCTATATACAAAGGTGGGGGTACCTCGTCTCGCCGCAAGTCTTTGCAGGGCCATTATAGCCGAGTTCGAACTCAGGCTCGTCGCCAGTTCTAGGTGTATCGCTCGGACTGTAAGACAAGTAAATAGGACCCCCCATCGTTTCTCTCTTCTCCTTCCGATCTTTATGGTCATAGGACCAAAATAATCCACTCCACAGTGAGTGAACGGCCTCAGCTTGAACGCAACGCGGCCGGGCGGGAGCGCGGCCATGAGAGGGGTTTCGGGTTTTCCTTTGTTTATCCTACAGGTCAAACATCTGCCAGTTATTACTCTGATCGCTCTTCGAAGCCCTATTATGTAATACTTCTGTTTGATTTCGTTCACGAGAGTCTCGTTGTTCCCGTGAAGGAGGCGCCGGTGATATTCCAAAATTAATATTTTCGTTATCTGATGCCGGCTATCCAGGATTATTGGATAGTTGTTAAAACTGTTTTCGCCTATTTGGGTCACCCGACCGTTCGCTTTAAGGACATTGTCCTTGTCTATGAATGGGTTTAATTTGGCGACGCTGCTTTTTTTGTTCACGCTCGTCCCATTCCGTAACTCCTTTATTTCTTTAAAGAGGCATTCGCCCTGGGCTACGCGTATCAAGTATAATTCTTCGGATTTCGCGCTTTCTTCCTTGCGCGTGATTCTCGCTCGCGTTTTCCATCTTTCGGATACTCGTCTGATTCGTTTAGCCCATAACTGCAGTCCTTTCCACCCCAGCACACTAAACGCCAGGGGGCAGGGTTTTTGTTCCGATGTGACCATGTATCCGCACACCTCGTTTGCCTTGACCTTGTTTACTTCCTTCTTCTCTGCGACCGACGTAAACTTCTCCCTGGGCCATTTGTCCTCATCTTCCCATAGGAAAGAGGGCCCTTTAAACCATCGTGAGTCAGGCTCCATCGCCCCGTCGTTTATGCGTGTGGCATCATCCGCTGGGTTCGAATTGGTCGGTACCCATCGCCACTCTTTCACTCGTGTCAATTCCGCTATTTCTCCAAGACGATTCGTGATGTACACGTGTCGTTGTTTCGGACCTGATCTTATCCAGTTCAGTACTACCGTTGAGTCCGTCCACAGCATTCGCCTTTCTATTTTTAATTCTAATTCGCTTTCGATGTATTTAAGTAGTCTTGCACCTAATAGCGCCGCCTGCAACTCAAGTCGTGGAACTGTTAGAGGTTTCAATGGTGCGACACGACTTTTCGCCATTGCTAACGCGACCGAACAGTATCCGCTATTGTTCTTTATTTTTAAATACGCGGCGGCCGCGTACGCTGCCAGGCTCGCATCGCAAAAGACGTGTAGTTCCGCCTTGAATCCTTTTAATTTTCCGTCGATCATGCAGCGAGCTATCGCACAGCGTTCCAATTTCTTGAGGCTGGCGGTCCAGTCTCGCCAAGCTGTACACTCTTCTTCCTGAATCCGTTCGTCCCAGAGGATTCCACTCTGCCAGATCTTTTGCATCAGTATTTTCGATTTGAGTGTGAAGGGGATCAGTAACCCTAACGGATCGAAGACCGACATTATTATTCTTAATACTTGTCTTTTAGTTGGGATTAAGGTTTCACTCCATGTTTTCTCGGGGAATCTACATAATTTCACGTCGAAGGTTAGGTTATCTTTGCGCGTATTCCAGACCATTCCCAATACTCTTTCGCTATCTCTTTCGCTTAGTCGCATCGCGGTATTTCCGTGGTTTTCTCCTTTTTCCACGTCCGCGGGTAGTACTTCAGGGAAATTGGATACCCACCCATGCATTTCAAAATTGGCCATCTTGTTTATTTTTATTACATTTTTTACTATATTTTTCATCTCTTCGACGGAATGGTGGCTTGTTAGGAAGTCATCCATGTAACTGTCCCTAACTATACTATTCGCTGCTAGCGGCATGTCGTCGATGTGTCTTCTCGCGTTTTTGTTTTTTATGTACATGGCGCAGCACGGCGAGGATTTCGCCCCAAAAAGCAGGCTTTTCATCTGAAAGATCTTTGGTTCTTCGTCTCGTCGTTTACCTCGCCACAAGAATCTTTGCGCCTGCGTGTCTTCTTCTTTTACCGTTATTCTGAGAAACATATCTCTAATGTCTCCTTTGCATGCCACGGCGAATCTCCTGAATCTTAAGATGATTCCAGGCAGAGATTGCAGTAGATCCGGCCCCATATCTAATTGGTCATTAAGACTCACTCCGTCGGTTTTCGCCGCTGCATCGAAAACCAAACGTATCTTACCGGGCTTATTGACGTTCGTGACGCCAAAGTGCGGAAGGTACCAACATCGCGCGTTTCCCTCGTCGTTTTTTGCTAGTTTTGCGTAACCCGCGTCTATAAACCGCTGCATCTCTGTATAATACAATTGCGCATATCTTGGGTCTCGATCCAGTCTTTTTTCTAGGGCAGAAAGGCGTTTTCGCGCGGTGGCTTTCCCGTCGCAATTCGGCGGGATCGCATTTTTCCATAATAGGCCTATTTCCCAGTGGTCTCCTTTAAATTTGCTCGACTCTTCTAATATTCTCGAAGCGTGGTCTAATTCAGCTCTATGTGCGGCCTCGCCGCCAATTCCTGCATTTTCTAACTCGAAATACTCCTTCATCATCTTGTCGAGTCGCGTATCCTCGCTCTTATTTTCCTCAACCGTCAGTCGGTCGATTTCGCTCTTTCCCCCTGCGAATATTGATGCATGTTTCTCGGTTGGCCTTTCGTCTACTATTCCATGCAGTGTCCATCCCAATAAACATCGTGACATCGCTAATCTTGTGCCCTTTATCTCCTCCACCTCTCTTGTCACGACGTTTTGCCAATTATCTTGACCCAGCAACACTCGCACATCAGCGTCATAAAACGGTTTCAAAACTGGGTGATATTCACGCGTCCCCAGTTTGTTTATTAAGTCTTGCGGGATCGTTTGTTTCGGCAGATTTAGGTTATTTATTGTAACGCCGATTATATTACTTTCTTCTCCGCTCGCTCCTGATATGCGAAAACGAACCTTTAAACTGTTCGAATATAATTTTGAGTTGTTTATTCCTTTAATGTTAATGGAAATTTTGGCCCCTTGTATTCCTAATTTGCGGATGAGGGCGCTTTCTATCAGTGTCACCGTGGATCCTTCGTCTAGGAGCGCGAACGTATCGGAATATCCCCGCGGTCCTAGAACGCGGATCGGGAGAACCTTTAACAAAACTTGTGGTCCCCCTAACCATTTTATATTATTCACCACTTGTTTCTCCGACGGGCATGCGGGCCATTCCCGATCAACGCTCTGCGTTCGTATATTGCCATCTACCTGCTTATTTGGACGTAACAATCGGTGGTGTTCTTTGCCGGACGAGGATCGGCGGTTGCTGCAATCTCCCTGCCGATGTCCTGGCTTTAAACAAACATAACAGAGTCTTCGCGCCTTCACGAATTTCCATCGGTTATTTAAAGCCTCACGCGAAAAGATCCCGCATTCTGTTATGCGGTGAGTATCGCTTCCGCATCTGGCACATTTCCTTTCGGCGACATCCTTCGCTACATCTTCCTGGTTGTGGCTTCCGTATCCAACGTACGCCTTTCTGGCGTATCGCGTATATCTTCGCTCGGGTGTTAATTTGCGTTCTTCCCCCGCGCGCTCTCTGGCGTCTCGGAACACCGATCGGGCGTTTAATTCGGCTTCTGTTTGAAGAAAATCGCTCAACTTAATTAGTTCCGGGACATTTTTTGACGCCGAGGCCGAACATCGGTCGTACGCATATTTAAGCGCCGCGGGTAACTTTGTCCCTATTATTTGGACGAGGTCAGGCGCATTGAGGTACGGCACGAGCTCAAGCGATTCTATCGCTGTCGTTGCGTTTTTTAATTCGGTCGCGAATTGAAGCAGGCTGATCCCCCCCTTTCCGACGGAAGGGAGGAACCTGATGTTACGAAGAATCTCTTCGGCTATAATTTGCTTATCCCCGAAGAGCAGCTCCAATGTTTTTATAATTCTTTTCGAATCGCTGGCCGTGGCCAGCAGCGTTTTTACCGCATCGCGGGCTCTTCCTTTTAGGGCCGCATTTAGGCGCGCGACGTTTTCTTTGTCCGTGAATTCCCCTATTTCGGTGGTCGATTCGAAGGTTTCTTTGAATAAAAGCCACTCCAAGGGGTTACCTGAGAAATCCGGTAGTCGCTTGTCGATGGTCAATCGACTGATCGCCCGTGCATTGTATCCCTCATTATGGTTCATCCGATTCGGGATGTTCGTGCGGTGTTCCCCTGCCTGCGTAGCAAAGGACTCTTCATTCACCGGCTCGTCGGCGGCGACCGTGCTGTTGATGTAGCCGGCGTTTCGCTCGTTGTTTCTTCCCGCCTCATCGCGAAGTTCTCCTGCGATAGTGGTCGTAGATATCTCCGGTACACTTGGGCGTACGGTCCGCTTATCGATTGGTTGTCTTGTCTCCGGTTCGTCTTCGCGTCTTTCCTCCATCATCTCTTCATTGCGAAGGAGTGGAGCAGCCCCTTCGGTAGTTCGGGCTGTTATTGTATTTACTCGCTCCATGGTTTGGGGAATCAGGCTTGTCGCCGATCGTTGAGCTGGTTTCCTGCTGCGTTTCATCGAATTCTTCTCTCCTATCTCTCTCGGAGCGTTACGTTTACGCACATTAGTACGCGTCATTGTACAATGTATATATTATGAATGAATTTTTTTTTTTTTTTTTTTTTTTTTAGATTATTTCGCGAATTTCCAACACTCGGAACACACTGTGATGGCCTTTTCAATTCTCTTTATCACTCAGCTTCCTATTCACAATCACTTTTCCCGGATAAAGAATGTCCCGGGTTTCGGCACCAGAATGTTACTTGGAATAGGAAGCGGGCAGGAATAGGTGAAGTTCAGAGGGAGGAATTAATAATTCAAGTTTTCGTTTTTTAATCCTTTATTGGTAGTTTTATGACAATCGTCGTCGCGTCGGACTTCTCAAGACAATAATGCTCGTTGATCCTCCGTGCTGCCTTTTTAACTCCTCCAGGTCATTAGGTCGTCGCTTATCCGGCCCCATTCCTCGCCTCGATTGTTTATTTATTTTTCATCGTTAGGGAATCGGCGACGGCCACGTGCTGACCACCTTGCGCGGCTTCAGCCTGGATCCGAGCCTCCTTCGCTCGTTTTCCCAGGCTATAGCCCCTGGTGGCTTGGTCAGGCTATAGCCCCTGACGGCGAGCACAGGATATAGTCCTGGCGACTTGGTCAGGCTATAGCCCATGACGGCTGGCACAGGCTATAGCCCCTGGTGGCTGGCACAGGCTATAGCCCCTGGCGGCTCGGTCGGGCTATAGCCCCCGACGGCTGGCACAGGCTATAGCCCCTGGCGGCTCGGGTGGCACAGGCTACAGCCCCTGGCGGCTCGGGTGAATCGTACTCCGTTTATTATTCTTGTAATCCCGCGCGGTCTTACATTACGCGCGGCGATTTCTCGCAATCTATTCCGCAGATAGAACAAGGGGACATTGTTCCATTGTATATTTCGTGGTCTGTAACAGTCAGATTTTCGCAAACTAAATGAAATTACCATTAACGATGCATACCCTTTACCAGCCATATCCCAAATTATCGATGCAATAGGAGGATATCGATACTATACAGTAGTCGACCTCGCGTCAGGATTTCACCAAATATTAATGGACCCCAGAGACGCACCAAAAACCGCATTTTCCACGCCTTTCGGTCACTACGAGTTCGTGCGAATGACATTCGGGTTACGTAATGCTCCTGCCACTTTTCAGAGATTTATGGACGACACGCTAAAAGGTTTACAGGGAAAGACGTTATATTCATTTATTGACGACATTATTATTTTTGCAAATTCTTTAGAGGAACATGAGGAGAAGATGACCCTCCTCATGGAACGGTTACGGCAACGAAATTTAAAATTAAATGTTAAGAAATGTGAGTTCCTACGTAGCGAAGTCTGCTACTTAGGGCATATAATTAGTAAGGATGGATTAAAGCCAGACCCACGGAAGCTTGAAGCCGTAGCCAACATAGGCCGGCCTAAAAATGTAAAACAAATCCGCCAGGTACTAGGATTGTTTGGGTACTACCGTAGATTTATTAAGGATTTTTCAAAAGTTGTGAAACCCATGACCCGCCTCTTGAAAAAGGACGCCGATTTCCAGTGGTCAGATAATTGCGAGGAAGCCTTTCTGATATTAAGAGATGCTCTTTGCAATCCTCCCATCCTCCAGTATCCGGACTTTTCAAAACCCTTTAACATCACTTGCGACAGCTCGGGAATAGCTTGTGGAGGGATTCTTTTACAGGGAGAGATTGGCAAGGATTTGCCAATCGCTTACACCTCTAGAGTTCTCAGAGGACCCGAGTTGTCTTACGAAGTATACGAGAAGGAGGCTTTAGTCATGGTCCACTGTGTAAAGGCCTTTAAGGATTATATCTATGGGAAACGAGTAAAGATAATCACAGATCATCAACCACTTCTATGGCTTAAGTCCGCAGACCTCAACACGCGAGTACTAAAGTGGAGATTTAAACTTTCCGAGTATGACTACGAAATAATTTATAAACCTGGCAAATTGAATTCAAACACAGATGCTTTGTCCCGCAACCCTATAGAACAAGTAGAAGTCAATGCCATTACACGGCAACAACAACGCCTAGTGAACCAAGATGAACGACCAATAGATAAAGTTAAATCGAATACTACTAAGAAACCTGGCAGACCCAGTTATCCAACGCATCGGGTAAATACGAATCAAAATATTATAAGAAAAAAGGGACGACCCCGAAAGAAACCACCTGCAGCCAATATCCCAGACATGAAGGAGATTCCAGCACCAAGTCTGCCCGAATCTGAAGCTAAAACCCGACATCTCAAAGATACGGGGAACGCATTAGGCCTGCAACTAGAGTCACCTATAAGTGATGACTCACTTTCAGAAACTGACACCCACAGTTTTTAAAAAGCTCCAAGCTTACAGGATAACCCCAGGGAGTCCACTCACCGTCGGGACCAGGTACAAAACAGTAGAATAGTGGAGGTGAAGGACCCCCTACATTTTCGTAAGGAACCAGCGGTTTGTTTTGTAGATACCGATGGACAACCTTGCGATGAAGGTGCAAAAACCTTAATGGATACCAATAAGATGGAAGGTAAACTAAAAGTGAATCTGAACAGCTTAAACACCTATAAACGAAACAACAATACTTACATATCACTCTGTATCAAAGATAATAAATTGGAATCTGTAATTGATACTAAGAGTAATGTAAAGACAACTTTACTTACATTAAAAGAATTTGTTGAAGAGCATAAAATACCAATAATCAATATAGCACGTAGCAATCAAGTGGCAAAAATAGATTGGTCGGAAATATTGTCCCTTATTAAAAACGTTTTCAACGAAGTTGAAACAAAAATCATAATATGCAAAGGCACAATTAAATACGTACCCCCAGAAAACCGCGATGAAATATTCGAGGAATTACATAACTCACCGTTAGGAGGACATCGAGGTGTATCAAAAACATTCCACAGGGTCAGGCAGACCTACTACTGGGAGAATATGAAGGACGACATCCAAAGACGAATCCAGCAATGTCTGGATTGCCAACTAAATAAATTAGTAAGAATAAAAACTAAGCAGCCTATGGTTATAACTGACACACCAGGAAATGTTTTTGACAAAATAGCAATGGACATAGTGGGATCTTTGCCAAAAACAAGGGAAGGGTTTGAATTCATATTAACCATTCAGGACCAATTATCAAAATATTGCATAGCCGTACCTTTAGGAAATACTTTAGCTTCAACCATTGCTGACGCCTTCATTAAACGCTTCATCTGCATCTTTGATGCACCCAGAGTCGTTCTCACGGACCAAGGACAGAATTTCCTTAGCAAACTAATAGCCCGAATCGCTAAGAGATTTAAAATAAAAAAGGTTCGCACCACTACGTTTCACCCCCAGTCTAATGGATCCTTGGAGAGATCCCACCACTCTCTGAGTGAATTCCTAAAAATGCATACCGATCAGGACAATGAATGGTCTTCGTGGATAGAGAACGCCATGTTAAATTACAACACCTGTGTACAGGAAAGTACCAAACACACGCCATATCCAAGTCATCTAATGATTCTCTGAGAGAAGGAGACCTGTTACCAACTTATAAAGGGTATATCGTAGACTTAGGGACACGGTTAACAGGAGTTAGAACGTTAGTTTATAATAACATAGTAAATACTAAAATTAAATAAAAAAAATATTACGATAAAAATTTAAACCAAAAAAAAATTCAAATTAGGCGATTCCGTTTATTTACTAAAGGGGACTAAACAAAAAAAATTTGAAAAGAATTATTCCGGTCCTCACAAAGTCATAGAAGTACTAGATTCGTCCAATGTCAGAATACAAATAAACCAAAAGAAGGGTAAAATCGTTCACACAAATCGCCTCAGGACCTCATATATAACCGAAAGTAAGTAAACCCATTTATTTAACACATACTAATATATATTTAACATTTCAGAAAAAATTTATAATAATGCTCCGAATATTATATATATTAACCCTCACCCTGAATATCGCACATGGGCTAATTGGATATGACTGTGGATCCCGAATGATGAGCCTCACCACCATTTCGCTCCGAGAAGTTGGAGAATGCGAAATTCCAAGAGACGCTGTCAAGGTGGACAAAAGCTTCATCCAACTGCTACAACTCAACGACTTTCACGAAACCATGGTCATACAATGTAAAATCGAGATTCGCCGGATCATTTACAATTGCGGTATGCACTCACATAGTTCCATAGTGGCAAATGGGGAAAACGAATATATAAAAGAAATATCGGGTAGAGTCTGTCAGGACATACACCAATACGGAACCTACTCTACACGAGTCGGACACGTAATACACGGACTAAAGGTCAATAGCTCCGCTATATATCCAGTTACCCTTGCCGGTTCAATAACCAGCGACGGTTCCTGTACGGGTACACACTACTCCGACCCATTTGGCACATGGAACAATGTTGTCGTGCAAGGAACTGTTAAAATCACGCTACGGTCCCATGTTGCGCGTATATCCTTAGACACTAATAGAATACATTTAAATTCCGGCATTTCATGTATATTTTCCGAAAACCATTGTCTCGACTTTTCTAACGGTAACACGTTTTGGTCAACCTTACCTGTAGATTCTTGTAAGTTTGACCAATATACGATATTGTACGAGGGTTACTCTGATAGAGCACAAGACATCAACAGCGGTGGCGTTATATACTCAGTCGTGTCAAATGAAGTCACCTTCGCACTAGCCACAAAAAGAGAAAAGTCCGTGTGTGGATACGTGATCCTTACCACCGAACATCCCAAACTCTTCATATTCAATACAACTCCCAAAAAATCATTCGCATCTACCAAAAGCAAAAGTACATCAAATCTAGACATATTCACATACGTTAATTCCAAGTTTGTGTATGTCGAAAAACATATAAAAAAACAAATTTTGGAATTATACTACGACATTCTAAACCAAAAATGTGAGGTAGAAAGAAATACTCTCCAAAATTCCTTATCCATCGCCACGCAAGCACCGGATGAATTTGCATTCGATTTTATGAAAGGACCAGGATATATGGCAGTGGCAGCAGGAGAAGTCGTGCACGTCATCAAGTGCATTCCGGTAGAGGTGAAGCTCCATGAAACAGATAAGTGCTACATTGAACTACCAGTTGAACATAACAACCACACTTACTACATGACCCCACGGACCCATATCCTAAAATCTGCAGGAAACCAGATACAATGCAACGCAATACTCCCCGTAGCTTATTACATCGACTCCACTTGGTATAAATTGACGCCGAGACCAACACACATCAAAACACCCATGATCTTGAAACCATTAACCAAATCCAATTGGAAATATATAAACCCATCGCTGAATTGGCTTCAACAGGTATCTATACAGGAAAGGATTTGGACCAACTAAGAGATAGAATAATGTTCCCGGTCGAAACAACTGCAATTATCAACGACTTGGCCAGGGAACTAAAAACAAATGCAGAGATTGGAAACGAAGGCACTATACTCAGGTTATTAAATGAAGGTGCCGTGGAGAAAATAGTAAACGGCACTTGGGACAAACTCTGGACAAAGTTCCTCACGTTTGGTACCTTTAGCGCAGGAATGATAACAATCCTAATGATTATCCACACTATTAAGCTATTGATAGATATAGCAATCCAAGGATACGCGCTTCACACTATCTACGGATGGTCCATCCATCTTTTAGGTGCAGTTTGGAGCTCATTGACTCATTTACTCTTACATCTGGGACGAACTACAACACCTAACGCTCAAGAGTTACAAGCAGTTTCCGTCGAAAGGGATGTGCCACTAATGGATCAAGAATACAAAGGAATACCCACCAGCCCATCCCATACCACGGCATATTTCCGGTTACACCCACAATTACCTACCACACTAAGAACGGAAGGGGACCCACTCCGAGAAAATCCTACCCCACACAGTAACAACAGCACTAAAGACAACGAGGAGCCAGTATCAACAGATACCCTCCAACCCAAAGATGCAAACACCAAACCATTTTTCCACGTCTAACCATCCCTTTTATGGTTGCTCTCCTCTCTACGTTCCTTAAGCAACCATTTTTCGGTGGGGGTGTTACGTCTCCCCCTCTATAGATTCACCGCTCATGTAAATACTCAGTTCTCACTACGACTGCTGAGACTCTTCCGTACGTACAAATCTTAAAAATAGTCACGATTGTCCTTCTTTGGAGTAACCGCCGTACATTACCCACTTGAGTGATTAAGTCCCCTCACTATAGATTCACTGTTCATGTACAGACTCAGTTCTCACTACGACGGCTGAGACTTTTCCATACGCATCGTACGACCAAGAACAGTCAACTCCTTGTATGAATCGTTCTCGTGAAGAATCGAATCAGAGAAAGATAAGAATGTTTAGAGATGGAAAATATACAAATAAATATTAGTATAATTTTAGACATAAGGAACTTATTATAAAATACTTAAATTAGCGCAGCCTATAAGCGACCCTCCTCAATAGACTGAGGAAAAAATAAATCAACAGAGAAAACCAGGCAAATAAAACGTGACTTCAGATTAATAGAAAAGAATAGAAACCAGATGCTCATAATAACATTTTTCCGAAGCGCATCTAGAAAAGTCACGTCGATCAGGGTATAAAATAGGAGCTCGGTCGAAAAATACTCACTCCTTGGTGCGACGATCTGCCACACGTTTGTAACCAACACCTCGGAGTCCGGTTTAGTTGTAATTGTTCCTTTGTCACTATCATTACTACAATAAACGATCATTTTAAATCGCGAGTGCATGGGTGTTAAATTTTTACTTTGTATTCCCCTCCCTATCGCGCACCACCGGCGACGTGTTTCGTGCATCCGGAACGAGAGGAAGGAAGGAAGCAAGTCATATAAAAATACTCAAATACCTCCTCAAATCATCTAAAGGTAAGTGCATTCAATTTATCCTCAGTTAAATTTCCCTGAAACAATATCGCAGTAGGCGTTTCGAGGTATTTTGCAATATTGGCTCCAGCCCTACCTATTAAGAGTAAAATCTTAGGCTAAAAAAAAAAGGGAGCAAGGCATCTTTTCTCAGGTGAGGAAAGACTCCCTTTTAAAACGGTTCGATTCACCTTGGCCCGTGAACCGACGTAACATTAGTATATTAGGAATAATTATTTTAAGAACGGTTTAACGACAATTACATATAAAAGTTTTAATTGCTTACTTATCAGGTTGTTCATATTGGAATAGTAATTATATGATATTTAGGATCTTTATTAATAATAATTAGACATGGATTTTGTTCATCTTCAATATTTGTTTTAGTAAATTATTTGTACGAACGAACTCATTCACGAAGAATAATAATTAATAAAGGAATAATTTAATTTTTACCATCAATACGTTTATGGTGATATATTTTTTGTAGATGTAATACCGCAGCAACAATTTTTTTTAAACATATTAAGAGAAATTATAATTTCTATTTCTATATCACATAATTGATGTAGGAATTAAAACAAATAAATGTATTCCTATTAATGTATGAGTTGAATAAAAAATTATAAACTATTTCAATAACAGTATTATTAATGTTTGGGGTATTTTTTGGATTATTTACAAACGGAATATTATTTGTAAATATTGAAAAAAATTTTGGCCTCTTTATTTGAAAAATTTCTTTTTATAGTAATATGTTTATTATCAATTTTTTTTTTATTTGCAAAGGCATTTATAATGTTACTCAAAATTATCAAATTCAATTTAATCTATAATCCAATCATTGTTTTAGGCTCAATTCCTGTATACATACGTATACAGACGTTGTTAAGCCCGAATGCCTTATAGTTTCTTTAAATCCCTTAAATAATTTTATTCCACGTAAAATACACACGATAATATGCGATCGCTTACAATTAGTGGCCTTGAATGTATTATTCTTGAAAAAGTATGTTTTTTCGTATTAATAGTCGTTAAGTTGATCGTATTCCTATTACATGCTCATAAGTTCGGTACTTTGTAAAGCTACTGTTACGGTAACGTTCTTCGATCTCCTCCACCTCCTCTACCTCCTCCGCCCCTTCCCGTTAAATCCTCTTTCCGCCACGTCCGTTTGATCATATTTTTATAAGTCAATGCAAAAGAGCGTATTATTAAATTAATATTTAATGGGTTTAATCGGTTTAATCGCCAGGGGGAGCCGAAACAAATTATAATCCAAACAATCGCACGTCGTAATTAAATTTTGTATTTTTTGCCATATTTTACAAAATCCAGAGTTTGTCTTTTAAGTATATATAATTATTTGTTTACCCTCGCCGGAGTCCGATGAGTATTCAGATAAATGTGTTGACCTTCACGCTCGAATATAATTACGGTACATAACGAGGCCGCTGCTCACGATAAGCGATATTTTTTTAAACCGAATCGAATTCTCTGTATTTTCGGCTCCGGTTAATTAATAATTACGACTCCGGTGCGCCATAATGTGACTCCACGACATGGAGTTCATTAGCTTAAGAATTATGAATATTAAAATCGTATTGAGTTCTTAAGATGTTGCATCATTTGTACGCTTATCTACTTGGCCGATGCTTTTAATCTTGCTGAATTATCATTATTTTTGCGGGTATAAGTGGTTATTCGGGCGACTCGTCGATGCGACGTCACGCTCGGCTTCCGACACCGATAGGGTCCCGTCCCTTTTAGGCCCCAATTTAGGCCCCTTTTAAGCGTAAAGGATCCCAGTCGCGGTATCGTAAGTTCCGAGATTTCCGGGACACTAGTTTTCTCATTTGTATAAGCAATGTAAATACGTTCCTATGTAAAAATGATAAAAAAAAAGGCGCGTCTATACCGCGGATGGACTTTAATCGAACGAACGATTTGTACAATTACATTGAGCACCGGAGAATAGTCACGATAATTGCTATATATCGCGCGTCCCAGTTTCTTTACGCTCTAAATTAATCTGCGGACAATAAATAGTCCGGGGAAACATTGTTTTTCGATCACTTGGCTACTTATAATTTAATCATAACCACAATCGACTATTATTACTTCTTCTCGTTATTAATTAACGGTTGTTAATAACGACTAAGCGCCAGCTTCATTTATTTATAATTATCCTTTTAGACGTGAATATTGATGAAAATAAACGTCACTCGTCCGATATTGCATATTATTTTAATTTCACGTTAGCCCAACTCGTGCTTGGCTTACTCGATTTCCTTAATACCTTGACGATGAGACGACCGATATTACCCCCGAGCCAACTCCTTATAATCGATTGTCAAGCAACTTTCTGCGCTGCCCAGCTCATTCTCAATACATACGTGCACGTAAGCACCGTGCGCGTACTAACTTTTCTCCAATCTTCTGAACAGGAATAGAGTTACGATAATTCTTAAGGAGAAAGCTGCAAAAGCTATTCCGATAAAGCGCGTTTCAACTAAATAAACGTATAAAGGGGTTCGCACCTTAGATTCCTTGTCCCCAACATTAATAGAAATTTAAACGATTTTTTAGTTTATTCGGCATATGTATATATATATACATGTGTGTACGAGTAGCACAAGTCGTTTATAAATTATAAGTTTCGGAGCTCCTAAAGTTACGTGTACGAAAAATAAATAATTTTATACTTTATTTTAAAACGACCTCGTTCGAGCTGTGTGCGTGTAACAACTGGAATTAACGCTCCACAACAAATCAGAGTTTTATCCTTAAAAATCATACTAAAGCATGAATTCCGTATTATTATAAATAATAGCTAAAATTTAGGTAAATAAATGATAATTGACAATCGTAATAGGTTCGGTTAGCTTGAATTGTTGTTGGCAATGACGAAAAGTCATATAAGACGATGTATGGTACGATGTCGCTGGAAGCTAAAACTGCCGTTGAGCTTTTTAAATCATTTGGGATTTCATTTTACTTTGAATAAGGCAAAAGCAAATGATTTGTTTTCAATAAAGTTTAAGCAAAATACCGGTTTGTAATAAATAATTTAATAAATAATTTTTACAGCCTGACAATGTGCATGAACTACATTTTATTGCGCGTAAGACATGTACGCGCACGACTTAATACTAATTAAAACAATGCTCAAACATCTTTATCAGAGTTATTTGTTCCCTGACATTTTACGCTCGAGGCTATTTAATATCGACCAACATTTTAGCTCGTGAATTTCAACAAAATTTGTAAGTAACTTCGAGTACTTATTTATACGCTCGCTAAATAATATCGGCTCGAAACCTAATTCGAGTTAAAATTTACATTCTTTCAAATACTATCAACGTCCATATAAATCGAGATTCTATTAGAATTACTTAATTCTAAAATTACTAACTGCGAGCGCACGCATTTTTATGAATTTATTTCTATTATAGGATTATTATATATAAATACACATTTTGCTAATTAATGATTTACGTATGTACGTATAAATCGACTTGGAGAAGGTAATTTTCCATAATAGAACTCGAGTGACATTTATTTGTATCGCTCAAATGAATTCTCGTCACAAACATTGATCTCATAAAAATATTAATCGCACGCTGCCCCATTTACGCGTTCTCGGGCCATTTATATACAATTCGACAATATCAAACGTTGTAAATTACAAACGTAACGACGCTATTGGTTAAAAAATTGCCGTAGAATTACAAAGTCATTACTGGAAATCAAATGATCAAATGGCAGGGCAACAATGATCGAACACGCAAGGAAATAGAATTACATTACGCAAATAAGAATCGAGTTTGTCTAATTTAATAACTTATATCGCGGCATTAAAAAATTATATAACTTCGTATTGTATTCACATTGGATGGCTTATCGGCATAACATACTAGTTGTGTTGAATATATAAATAAATAACTTGACGAATTCACGAAATTGCATTGATTAAATTGCAAATTATAAAATTCTCAATTAAGAAATATTATTAAATTACGTTCGTTATAATGAATGCGATGATACGGTGAATCCTATTGTCGATTGTGCCTATAAATATTTTGTCAGGTGATATTTTATCGAGAATCTATCTTCTAGGCTGCCTAAATCTTATGCATTTACTTATTTAATTATAATCCTAATGAAATATAAAATGTAAGGATCGCTTGGATTTTACGTGGCGGCGCGTATTCATAAAAAATTCAGGAAGTAATTACACGTCACAACAATATTGTGACACGTGTACAATGCCAGTAGAAGCGTATTTAATGGAGTTTCCGCAATAGTTGATTTATTTATGGGACACTAATGCGTTCCAATGCTCTCTTAGCTTCTGCCTGAAATAGATCATCTTTTGTCACGGCTGTATTCGTCATTTGCAAAAGTTTAACTTGACAAGATGATTATTTCAATTCTACCGCGACTCGCTTGAAACTTACCTAGGACGTAAAAAAAAAAAAAAAAATTACTATCCCGTAAATCAGTAAATTTCTTTAAACGTCCTAAGCTTTCAAACAAATTATTATCATACCCTTCATGCTATACGCATAGCAATATAACAAATCGGCAATGAAATTTGTTTGGAAATAAATGCAAATCCAAATAAGAATAGTGTATTGAAGAGACGAACGGAAGTTCCCTCGTGTATCATCGAGTCGCAATTATTTTTATGTTTATTGATAAATTCAATAGTTTTGCGCACATTTGACTGGCAGTGCTTACGAGTAAATTCATTGTTTTCAGGAGAAATTTTAGCTGATCGACATCTATGTCTACTTGCAACGAGCGAAAGGGGCAGAGATCGTACAATTTTACTTGAGATTCTAAGTAAATACAAAATACAAGTAAATGAATACAAGTTCATTCGGATAATGTTAATATAATGACAATATTTGCAGAGCTATGTCTTGTTAGCTTACTGCTAATCGGCACTTTTACGCCAACAATACAAGGAAATGTAAGATTTTTTTAACGTAATTCAGCACGCAATACTAATGCAATAACTAACGTAATAGCCGTAATTTATATATATATATGTATATGTATATGTATATGTATATGTATAAAAAAAAAAGGAAAAGAAAAAAAAAAAAAGATATTGACCTTTAATTATTTAGCGTAATCGGCATTATAGTTTCGAGATTGATTATGAGAATGATCGATTTCTTCTTGACGGGAAGCCTTTACAATTCGTTTCCGGAAGCGTCCATTACTTTAGATTTCCCAAACAATATTGGAAGAGTGTGCTTAGAAAAGTCAGAGCGGCCGGACTAAATGCTGTCACTACGTAAATACTATAGTAATTTATTAAAGTTTATTAGAAATAATGATTTATTAGAAATACAGCGAATATACGAGCGTTTCGTCAATCTGATTTTCTTTCTTTTCTTTTTTTTTTTTTTGTTTTGTTTTGTTTTTTGTTTTCTTTATTACACGTTAGTTACGTTGAGTGGAGTACGCACGAGCCCGAACCCGGCACGTGGTTCTGGGACGGAGAAGCCGATGTTGTGGAATTCATTAAAATGGCTCAAGAGGAAGATTTGCTTGTCATTTTGCGACCGGGCCCGTATATCTGTGGCGAAAGGGATTTCGTAAGATAACTTTTAAATGGCCCATAAGCTAAAAACAATGTAAAATTCAGGCCTTTACTATTTAATCGAAGCATTTCTTAATATCACTATTGTTAATGTTACCAGGGAGGTTTGCCGTATTGGTTGCTGACACTCAACCCAAATATTCTGATACGTACGAACGATCCAAGTAAATTGCACTTATAACTTATGGATGTTAATAAAAGTCCTTAATAATATTTGCAAATTACGATGTAATTACGAATGTAAATTTAAATACTTGTATTTTGTAGTCTTCATATTTTACGCAACGAGATACCTGAATGAAATTTTAAAGAAAGTCAAGCCGCTTTTGATAGGGAACGGAGGCCCGATAATAATGTTGCAGGTGAGATTAAGTGAATATACTTGCGTGTATTATTACTTTTGCGATACTCGCAATACTTGATCGGAAATGAAATTCGGCTCCAGGTAGAGAACGAGTACGGAAGCTTGACGTTGTGCGACTCGGAATATAAAAGGAAGCTTTACGACGTTTTCCATGAATACGTAGGGAACGACGCTGTTCTATTTACGGTCGATGGCTTCAACAGCCACACGTTGAACTGCGGTACGGTGCCCCATGTATACCAAACCATTGACTTCGGATGCTTCGAGAATATAGACAAGATGTTCAACCTCTTTAGAAAATACAGTCCCAAGGTTATAAATTGTGGCTATTGGGGTTATTAATGGGGCTATTGGGGCTATTATTGGGGTTATTATTGGGGCTATTATTGGGGTTTATCGTGATGTAATGTTTTATGATGTTGTACGTAATGCGTTGTATTGTTGTGCGATGCGCAGGGTCCGTTCGTCAATGGAGAGTATTATACTGGATGGCTGACCCATTGGGGAGAACCGTTTCGTGGTGCCCCGACAAACGAGTTGATGGTCGGCCTTGAGCAAATGCTCGCCCGCAATGCCTCCATCAACTTGTACATGTTTTACGGCGGAACGAACTTCGGCTTCACCTCTGGTTAATCTTTTTTGTTTTTCTTTTTTCTGATCCGACTGCCGCTCGGCTAATTATTTATTATTCCTCGCTTGTGCAGGGGCGAACCACGACACCAAGTCACTCAGACCACAAATAACATCCTACGACTACGACGCGCCTCTCAACGAAGCCGGCGACCCGACGCCCAAGTACTTTAAATTAAGGGACGTCTTATCCAAGGTACCGATCGCTTAAACTCTCAACAAATCTTTATACTATTAAATTTCCCGCTCCCTTATTATTGTAGATCGTTAATATATATTTATATATACGTAGACGGTCAAGAATGAGGGAGAAGACGGTTATTTTATAAAAAGCGTTAAGTGAGTTTGAAATAACTTTTCAGTATTTACCATTACCAGATTACGAGGTTCCGGCCGCGACAGCGAAGGCAAATTACGGCACCGTGGAGATGGTCTCGATGCTGAATTTCTTCGCCGATGAAAGCCGAGAGAGTTTCGGAAGCTGGAAGGGAGTCTACGACGTGCCGCCGACATTCGAGTACTTGAGACTGCCCCATTGGCTGGTTCTCTACGAGCTCGTCTTGGTACCGATGAACAACACCATGAACTACCACCTCGAAGCCTACGTTAAGGACAGAGCTTTGGTATACGTGAACGATAAGCTGCGCGGGGTCTTGTCGAACTCGATCTTCAACAAAGGTCTCTACATACACGAGGACGAAATAACGTCGATTAAAGTTCTCGTGGAAAACCAAGGCCGCATAAACTATGGAATACATGGCATAAAGGACATTAAGGTACTCACTTAAGGGCTAAATGAGCCCTCGTTTTTACCAGCCCAGATTTATTTACCCTCAGATATGGGAATTATTAAAAGTGAGCTAATAATATCGTTACAGGGAATGTTCAACGTGAGATTGAACAACGCGACACTGGCGCCCTGGAACGTCACGGGCTTTAAATTAACGTCCCTGGAGGCTGGATCTTTTACTGGGAAAAATACAACGAGCGAGACCGGGGATTTGCTTTACGGGCCGCAGTACCTCGTGGGATACTTCGAGGTCGGAGCCGAGCCTCGGGATACTTACTTGAACACGAAATATTGGGGCAAAGGAGTCGCTTACGTGAATGGCCGGAACCTGGGAAGATATTGGCCGGTCCGCGGTCCCCAGCTGACCCTATACGTCCCGGCCCCGTTTCTCCAAAAAGGAAGAAATTCCTTGGTATTGATCGAGCTCGAGCACGTTCCTCGTAACCGTACCATAAGCTTCCAGGCCTATCCCATGTTGGACGAATACGATGGACACGAGCGACGCCGCTGAAGATTCTTAATCCCAGAAAGTCAATGTACATTGTAACTGGCTATTGTACATCTCTTTGTCGAATAAAGCTGTTGATAAATGTTTTGTAATGTTATTGGTCTCATTCGTCCGATAGGTCTTCCTTAAAGTTTCCTTGGAGCACTGTGCAATTACGTTGCCTACGTCATTACCTGGAACCAGTGCTTACAAGGGCTGCGCAGCTCGAACTATAAGCATTAAAGGATGTTCGCTCTGAAATTGATTATGCCGATGATGGTGCCGTTATTGCGACGGAGGGGGAAAGGGGCCGAGGAAATCGATCCCGGTCGTCTCCCGACTTTCCCAGGACGCGCCGCTCCTTCCTCCTCCTTACCATTCATTCCTACAATTCCGCACCTTATTCTTCTTCATCTTCCTCTTCTTCTTCTTCTTCTTCTTCTTCTTCTTCTTCTTCTAACAGCACGTTATTCCCAAGCTATAGCTGGGACTGTTTAGTAGCTAACTAGCTTAATGAAAATCTAGGAAAAGGAAGAAAACAAGTAAGAAAGAAAGAAAGAAAGAAAGAAAGAAAAAAAACGAGTTCGAGCCTTCGATTAAATAAAACGCTAAAGTTGTGGAGGTAGCGCAGGCGCTCGTTTGGTCGTTTCACGGTTCACGAATGACTTGTGTATTATTTCACCTGGACGCATTAGCAAGGAAGCAGCTACTGGTACAGTCAGGTACAGTATTAATGCCCTCGAGTTAAAAGCAAATACCAATTTTATTAATTTCGTCGGCGCGAAGGGAGTTCTTTGAAAGGATGATCGAACTGATGCGAAATTGGCTTTAAATCATAAAGTAAACCTTACTACGGCACGTATAAGCCTAGATCGGGATAGCGTGGCAATGAGGGTCCCGTAGGGATGAAAGGAGCGGGGAAAACGCGTACGCGGCCATAGCTTTACGGATCCGGCGTACTGGAAAGAAATGTTTGATTCGCCGGCGAGTCGCACCCGCTCCCCCCCTCAACCCCCCACGGCAGGGTAAAGCTTCGTCGTCGATAGGGGGCTGTTAAGACCCCGCCTCCTTGGGAGGCTCGCCGACGCCGCCCTCTCATCGCCTCTCGGAGTCACCGCGGCCTCACCTGCGACCGCGTGCGCCGGCACTCCAGTGGACGACCTCCCTTATCGCCCCGAAGACCATGTCCGGTGAGTAAATCCGAGCTTGCGAGCTCCCTTGGATGATTTGTTCGCTTGTGTTAGTCGAATTAGATTAGTCTTTGTAATGTAAAGTGGCCCCAACGAAATGACAATTGGCGGAGAGTAGTAGTGCACGAACACGAGGTAAGAGAAATATTTCGATGATCTGACGTTGGATATTGAAATCAGTGCAGCAAGAGAGGCCCCTGGACTTGAGCTGCAAAAGGAGGAAGGGGGAGGTAGACCGGAAGGGCCGGAAAAACCTCAAGTGCCTGCTACCCTGCCAAGTATGCGGGAAGAATTTCGACAGGCCGTCCTTGCTAAAAAGGCATTTGCGCACCCACACAGGTACGATAACAGTCCATCATAAAGAATAAGGATTCGACCGTTTGGAAAAGCCTTTAAGAGTCTTTTTTTTTGTCGTTTGCGCGGGTTAACGCGCTTAGGGGAGAAACCGCACGGGTGCCCGATCTGCGGGAAAACCTTTAGCACGAGCAGTTCCCTCAATACGCACGCGAGAATCCACACGGGCGAGAGGCCACACGAGTGTCCCATGTGCGGTAAACGGTTCACCGCATCCTCCAACCTCTACTACCATCGAATGACTCATTACAAGGCAAACAGCTCTCCTCTACGTTCGTCGTCGTCGTCGTCGTCGTCGTCGTCGTCGTGCATTACCGCTAGCCTCCGCCTCCTCCACCTACGCCTCCATCACCACCACCATCGCCACCATCACCACCATCACCATTACCACCACCACCCACATCGCCATTCACGTTTCGCACGCACACGCCCCGTCGTCATTGTACCGTATCGCGACTTAGGTTATCGACAATTTTCACTATCCAGGTGAAGCCGCATAAATGTACGGAGTGCGAGCGCTCCTTCCCCACGCCCGGGGACTTGCGAGCTCACGGCTACTCTCACTCGGGGAACTGGCCCCTGAGATGCCCGATCTGTTTCAGGGGCTTCTGCAAGCCAAGGATCTTACAGCGTCATTTGGAGCTTCACAATGGTAAGCGATGATCGAAGCGGCTAACGATTGCTCGCCTTAAGATCACGGCGCGTTAAGGTATTATTTCAACGCTTCCAGGTGTCCGTAGAATTTTTAAGAAGAGATTCTCTGCAGCCAACACGTCCCGCACACTAAAACAACCGACCGACGATAAACGACTCGGCTCCCTAATCTTCCCTTGCATAACGAACGTCCCTGTCTCGTCCTTACCATGGATACTCTAACTTATTAAGCTCAAGCCCCTTACCGACACCTACGACTGCACCCAACTACGTGTGTGTGTGTAGTTTTTTTTTTATTTGTTTGTTTTTTTTGTTTTTTTTTAAATCAAAATACTCATTTATTCAAAAACCATATTTATTTATCGTACACTTACGACTAGCATCTCTTATATTTAGCATTAAAAAAAGAATAATTTTCATAACCAAATGTATATCAAACTTAATTTCTTATAATTAAAGAACTATTAGTTCGAAATCACATAACAAAATTGAAAATAAACTTAATAAAGATTCATACATAATTGAATTCTTTTTTCTTTTCTTATTTTTTTTTTATAAGAAAATCTAGAAGAGTGTGTAATACATAAAATGAGAGGTTATGCATTAACCACGGAACCAGGTTCAATGCCAGAGTCGTTAATAACGTCGACCTCGTGTTTTTGAATATCCTTTTTAGAAACAGACTTATTGCTATCATTAACTTCAGTCTTTTCTTCGACAATAGAATTCTCTAACATACTGTTAGAGACCTTTTTACTTTGCTTGAGTGAGCATTTGCTATCCTCTTCCATGACCGAGTCATCTAATAAGCTACTTGTATTTGAAATATTCGTTTTCTTATCGTTCGCTTCATCCTCCGTCGAGTTGCTCGTGTCCTCGTTGCTATGATCTTTGAGTTTCAAATTCTCGACATGAATATCATCAGTTTCCGAATTTTCAGCGTTCTTCAATTGATCCTTTTTCTTCGCTTCCTCGCTTTTTTCATGCGCAGCATGAAAGGCTGCCGATTGGGCGGCGTGCGTTTGAGAAGAAGTGTCGCACTTCAAGATTTCCCGCAAAGCCATCGTGGCATAGGATGAAGGTTCTAACGTCATTTGAATGATTAACGCTCTAAACGTTCCCTCTAAACAACAAAGCATATATATATATATAACGTGCGTATACATCATTAGATGCAAAAATCTTATTGTTCACGCGGCATTCATTAAAAAGCAACGACTCTTTATACCTGAATTATCTTTCGGCCCTTCGATACCTTTCATCTCGTCTATATCGGACATTATTAAATCATCGGTTTTATTTGCGTAATTTAAAATCTTCCAATTAATATCTTGAGGAACCTGGAGAATTTTCCTGTAAGACCCGCTAAGCGTATATTTCCTGAAACCCAACATATCAAAGTACAATGTAATTTTTTTAATTCATCAATTTATTTTGTATAGTAAATGTAAATATTGTTTTCATGTAACTTGTTTTTCTGCTTGAGGTCCGTATTGAGTCCATCCTTTCCAAGATATTCATCATACCATGATTTTGCATAAGGAGGATAGATAACTTTCCAGCCAGGCTGTGGCATAACCACATTGGCTATTGAATAATTTGGCAAATCTTCTTCCGTTAAAATTTTTACTTTAGGTATTTGTCGCTCAATCTCGTCTCTGTCATTAGTTTTGTCGTCCTCATTTTTCAAGTCTTCTTTCTTCTCCTGAGCATTTTTTTGCTGATTTGCATCATTAGCCTTATCAGAGCTTTCATTTGTAGAATTAACATCATTTGCTTGCTGTTGCTCTTTCTGGTTGGCAGCATTTTTTTCATCGTTATTAAATTTCCTCTCCTCATCAGTCGAATGTCGCGTATCATCATTTACCGTTTCAATGTCGTCTTTTAAATTAGGATTTTCATAAACTAAGTCCCCAACGATTGGTTTAAGTCCGAATTCCTTAATACGTCTAGAAACAATTTTATTCCATACAATACTTTGGTATGCATGTATATACATTAACGTTATGTTTCTTGGAACTATATCTAATGCTCCTTGAAGATTTTGTGGCCCACAAATATTAATCCCGTACAGGAGTTTAGCCTCGACCTTGTCATTACGACCAATCTTTTGATAAGCAAGGCGTGCATCCTTAGTGTCTCTGTATATTTCTCTTGCCTCAACTAAATTAGCATCGTGCTCCCCTTCTCTTGGTTTTAATATTAAATCAATGGCTTCAGCCCATTTACCTAAAAAAGCAGAATATTTAGTATTGTATAAATTGTTCGTTTTTATTTCTTCGTTTAAAAATATACAAATCTTATTATGTAAAAATAAAAAGGAATTTATTATTTTAATGTTTGCGTAAAAGTTTAACGAAGAATCGAAATACCGAAAAAAGACGATAAATATTTATACTCGGACATATAACTATAAATTTTATTTTTTTAACCAACTAAATTACGTATATATATATTGTTTACCTTGTAAAAGTGCTAATCCAATTTCATATGTTGGTATACTAGCTATAGTACCGAATCTTTGTAAACCGTAATAATTAATGAATCCATTATCACGCAGAGAAATCATGGCCTTATCAATTAATTCATTTGGAGCACTGATATTTCTAAGTGCAATGGTAAATCTGTTACCATCAAGTTTCCCTAATTTTAAGGGTTCTTTTTCAAATTTGAAATTTCCTACAAAAGCACCTCTTACTGTTCTTGCAGCACTCATAATATTTTTTGGGCTCAGTTTTTTAACGCTGATCCATTGTGTTGTTTTTGCTCTACGATCTTTAGTACCGGCATAGTTGAAAATATTTGCTTTGAGATGCAAAGCCCTTGCTATTTGATTTAATGCATCCATGGTATCGATATTAACTTTATGCAATATGAAATGACAATAATCTCCACCTCTCATGGACCAATCCTTTCTATTATCACGATATCTTGTACCTTAACAGCATTAATATTTACATTTAGAATTAGTATAAAATAATTCATCTCTATTATAGCCTTATACAATGAATCGAAAATAAAATTCTTACCAAATTTATTTGTGTATTCTTTAGAAAATACAATAAGTTTTTTATTGCCAACATCTTTTGTTTCACTTATTACTGTGGTTAGTTTTTTTACAATCTGATGAATATATTTTCTCTGATCCCTATCCATAGTAGTAACATCAATTTCAACACCAGAATTCGCTTCTGTGATAGTTTGAAGTTTTTCCCAGACATCTTCTGGAATTTTATTCCTCAAATCCTCTATGTCCTCGTTATCTTCTGGATCCGGTGGAATTTCTTGATTGCTTAGCTTAGCAATTTCTCCATTTGTACTTATCTCGTGAACAACAAAATCAGTAAATCGTTCCTTAATAGTTCCAGTGAATCCTTCAGTATTCCCAACATACTCTGTGATTCCAAGGTCAACTTCTTTAAGTCTTTCTCCAACATCAAATCTAGCCTTTTTGTAATATCTCCTTTCATTCCCACCACTGTGGTAACCTATTTAGAAACAAACTCACAAATTATTTATAAATAATTAGACAAAACTAAATCTATTCAGATTTGGGGGATTTTTTATTAAAAGAAAAAGTCCTATTAAGCTTAAAAAGCAAAAAACATTCTTAGATAATTTAATTAGAAATATAAATTGTAGAATAGTGAGACAGCAGTATTTAATTTGTAAAAGCATGGTTAAATATTTAAATTTAAATAAATACAAAATAAAATATTAATTCACTTATAATATTTTAAATTAAACTGACACTGAATTTTTTCTTATAAATTACAATGTTAAATATATTAACTAATCATAATTCTATTGATAAAAAGAACAGATATTTTAAAATATTGTTTGAAAATAGAAAATATAATTCAAGGCTGTATATATATATAAATTAGATCTAGCAGTCATATTTGGAAACAAAACATTGGTGGCTTTAAACTAAGAATGTAAATATAAACAAAACTGTAGAAATATACTTGAATAGTAACAAGGTTAATTATAAGGTACTAAAACTAATATTTTCAAAACAATATTTCTAAACTATTCCTTATACTTATTTGAATTAAAGAATGTTTCTAAATTAATGCATAATAACCAAATGTTATATAAAAGTTTTATCTTATTATTACTGTATTTACTGTAAAAACTAAAAAAATAATTTATCTAATCAATCATAATTTATTTAAAAAACTAATAATAAATTAGTAGTCAATTGTTTTTAAACGTATATTTGTTTTATATAAATAAACATGCAAAGGCAGGCCGCGCAAGCGCCCGCTAGATCTCACACACGCGCGCGCTCCGATATACACACCTACGTAGTATAACATGCATTTATATGATTTATATAAATCTATTTTTCGATGAAAAAAAATGTTTGGCATTTAAAAAAAAAAAAAAAACAAAAACAAAAACAAACAAAAAACAAAACAAAATAAAGAAAAAACAAAAAAAAAATAAATAAAAAGAATGAAAGAAAGTTCTTCAAAAAGCGATGGAGTTGGTTAGTATTGGTAGTATTGGGAAAATACAAATATAAAAAAATAAATTCACTCACGATTTTTTCCGTAATACCTATTATTACGGTTTCTGCTTCCGTACTGGTTGTTGTACTTCCTCGGCTTTTTCTTCTCGTCATTTCTATTAGAATCGCCGGCCGAATTATCGGTGTGATCACCCTTGCCCTTTTCTCTCTCATTGTCTTTATCTCCACTTCGAGGCATCTTCAAACTTGAAAGCAAAATATATTAAAAGACATTCGACATTACAAAAATGACAGCCCCGAGCCTGTTAATTACATTTAAAAAGACGGAGCTTTAGATTTACAGTTGTTTAATAAACAATTAAGAATCAATGGTGGAGAAGAGGTAGCCAAGACAAGTCACTTTTATATATAAATAAGGGCTGCCCTTATAATAATGGTTAATATAAGATTATAAATAATGAAGCGTTGTGAGTGGAATGGCAATTAATAACTATTGAGGGCATAATACGAGGCTTAACCGAGCCTATTAACAAAACGGAATTATTTAATAACAATATCGATAGGCATTCAAATCCACTTACTTTTTTTTTTATAATAAATCTTTTAAGGTTATATACTTAAAAATTGATGTATGCTGCTTCGCTCGCAACCTCGAAATGATCAATGTGGGACTAAAGCCTAAACACGGCCAAGCTCGATCGTCTTGAACAGAGGAAATTCAAAAATGAAAACCGACCCACCGTCCTTTCCAAAAACAGTGTTGCCACATTATACCTCCTCAAACACTTCCATAGGCAGAAAATTCGTATTAGAAACGGAAATTTAAAAATTTTCTCTCCCACACCCACGTTTCGTGCAACGTAACCCACAAACTTTCCTGCTTTTCCAAAACTTCTTTCTATTTTGCTCTCTTCAAATCGACGGCTTTATCGTTATCGGGTATTTTATTCAGCTCCGAGCCGCCTGTCTCTCATTTCAGGCCGCTTTTTTCTATGTGACAAATAATAAATATGCCTACAGGACCTGGAGAAAAATCTAGCAATTTGTTTTCTTTCACGTACAAACACGTGGGCACACTCGCGAGCTTCATGTAAATACACACGTTTAAATGCCATTAGCTCTGTTGATAATATATACAGAATCAGTCGTTGGTAAGAAAGTGATATCCCTTACCGACTCTGTCTATCATCCGTACTGGCATTTGTACTTTACAATATTTTTAATCGTCGTAATTTTGTTTTCATTCGCATTCGAAATCATAGGAATCGAGTTAAAAATAATGCTCTACCTAAAATGTATTCTGCACAGTAAATTTTTTAAATCCTAATCAATCTGATACGTTATTACTGTAGCCGAACCATGTGAAACTAACCTAAGCATAACTTATTTTACCAATTTATTTTATATCTGATTTTTATTTGAAAATAGTTTATTAAAAATGAATGAAGCAAAAGAATGTTGTGATATGGGTAATGAGGTGGAGGATTCTTCAACTTCATCGAGTGATGATGATAATATTGTGATGGTTAAATCCAAAATAGATAATAATTTAAATCTTTCAAACGATGAAGTCAAGGACACAGATTCTAATGAATGTAATAAGCAAACAGATTCTCTACCTTCCCTTCCACCCAATACTTCAAGAGTTGTTGTTAAGGAAAAGCCAAAAGTAATTTGTAAAATATATGATGATAGTGTAGAAGAATTTGATACTGATGAGGAAGAGGAAGTTCAAAATAAGAATAAACAAGATTCCGTCGATCCAAATTATTCAAAGTATATTAGTTACGAAGGGGATAAGTGTATATACACAGAGCCTGGTACAGGACGAAAATTAATTTGGAATTCTAAAGAAAACAAGTGGTGTATGTAATAATTATACATAAAATAATTTAATAAATAATAATGTAACTGAATTAACTACTGGTATATAAATACATAAATATATATTATTAATATTGTAGGTGCTGATGAAGAGTCAGAGAAAAACGAAGATGCATCTAACCCTATGAAAAATTATGAGTTTGATGGTGAACACTATGTATATACAGATAAAACATCCAACATAACTTACAAATTTATTCAGGAAAAAAATGAATGGGTTATAAAAAATAAGGATGAAGGTGAAAATAAAAGCGAGGATGTTACAAAGGATGATGTCACTTTACAATCAAGTAGTGAAAGTGCATATGGTTTTGAAAATGACACACATACTTACACTGATCCAAATGACGGTACATCATACATTTGGGATAAAGAAAAAAGTGCTTGGTTTCCAAAGGTATTGTTTCTTATTTCATTTTTTTACTTTTTTTTTATGCAATAAATTTATTTTACTTTACAGGTTGATGATGAGTTTATGGCTAGATATCAAATGAGCTATGGATTTACAGATCCTAATAAGGATGATGTAAATAAAGTAGAAAAAAATCCAGTCCAACCAGCGGAAGCCCTAAAACCAAAAAAAGAAGAAAATAAAGCCGAGAATAAAAGGAAAGTCCAAGAACCACCTACTTGGTTTGAACAAGATGAAGCTCATAATACAACAATTTATATATCGAATCTACCATTAGATGTCACATTAGAAGAAATTAAAGAATTAGTTACTAAATGTGGTTTACTTGCTCGTGATGAGAAAGGAAAGGACAAATTAAAATTGTACACAGACTCAAATGGTGAGATGAAGGGTGATGCTCGTTGCACATACATCAAGGTAATTTGTCAAGTTCTATTTGCACCATAATTAATTGTTGATAAAGTTATGTATTATATTTAGCTTACCAAATTATTCGAACGTTAGTTAAAAAAAAATAGTATATTAGGCATTTCATTTTCATTTAAATTAACTTTAAATGAAGTCCATACAATTATATTTTTATTTTTACTTATACAACATATTTATAAACTATCGCGTATAAACAAATTTAGTTTTTTTTTTTTTTTTTAAATTTAAAGTATAATACATATATCTAATGATTGATGACGAACTTCATCCTTGAGAATTAGAAATTTTATAATTTTATCATGTGTAATTATATTTTCTAAATTCCATTAATCAAAGAAAGGGGATCTTTATTTGTAAAACAATCGACTTAAAATATCATGTAATACAAAGAATTTATTGCTTGTACAAATATGTTTGCTCTAATCATATAAGATCTTACAATAATAGATATACGATTATTTACAAGTAATCGGGTAGGAATTTTTTACCTCCGACATTACAGGGCCAATTACAATAATTTTGGGATCGAAAACGTTTAATTATGGAAAATGAATTGAGTTTAGGTACTCTATTGAAATTATCGTTAAAAAAAAAAAAATATATATATATATATTTATATGAATATAATGGTTTTATAGTAAAAAGTTTATAAAAATAAGTACATTTTTAAATACGCCAGTAATTTAGTTTTGCGCCAAAAGCACAAAGGAGCTGAAATTTTCGGGCCAATTGGAGAAAATTGATTTCGTCAGACTCTTAATTTTCTTTGGCATCAAATTTGTTTTCCCTTTACAATACACGTATTTAAAAAGTCAACTTGCGAGCGTGAAGAAACTATTTATTTACTTTAAAAACGATAGTATTCGAAATATATTCATCTATCCTTTAAATCTAATGTTAATAATATAAAAATACAAATGTAAATACGTTATATCGATTTCGTGCTTAATTCGGTATGTAAAATCTTTCGTTCGAGTAACAGTGGTCGTAGTCAATTGAACATTACAAACATTTCGTGTATAAATTAACTTTATTTATTCGAGCCTTAAAAAGGTTTGATTTCAAGTATTAAAGGTAATAATGACAATTGAGAAAGCGCTGGAAACGTTGGTATGTTACACAATTACTTAGGTAGCTTATTGTTATTAAAGTTTTACAAGTTTTATCCGAAACGACTTGGAATTATTGGAAAAAAAAAGAGAGAGAAAATAAATAAAAAAAGGCTAATAAACAATTAAAGCTGAATTTTAAAAGACAATGCGGATTTCGAGGGGAAGCAAGAAGAAATAATACATATTTTGTAACAAAATTTAATTACAATAATTGAATCAGTCATTAGAACAGCGTCCTCTCGATTTGCGTAATTTTAATAACATCGACATTATTTATTATAAATTTCGGCTTCGTAATTTTGGACAAATCGCATGGGATTGCAATGAAAAAAACAAAAACAAAAAAATGTAAATACCGCGTCTACGAATATTTTTGCCACACAATTCGATTATTGATAATCGGTTACACTTTTACAAACATCGAATACTGAAGAGTAGTAAGTAGTACATAGACACGAGAACGAGTACATAGAGACAATTTTTATTCAATAAACCGTGGATCCCCTACATGAAAGAAGCCTTGGCTTGGAATCGATTATCGGTTACAAAAAAAAACAAATAATAATGTTAATAATAATAATAATAAATAATAATAATAGTAGTAGTAGTAGTAGTAGTAGTAGTAGTAGTAGTAGTAGTAGTAGTAGTAGTAGTAATAACAACAATAATAATAATAGCGAGCAACCTTTTGTTGAGAAAGTGCTTAAAGAGTTTTTTCGTCGGTCGACTAGTAAGTAGAAAATCTTATTAAGCTTTCGTTCGGTAATATAAGAATTTGACTCGTGTCTCCTACGATCTCGTTAAAACTGAATAAAACATTGTATTATTGTTGAAGTAATGCGAAAACAAAGGCTTGCAGACTCTTTTGTTATGTCTTCCTCTTCTTCTTCATGATCTTCTTCTTCTTCTTCTTCTTCTTCTTCTTCTTCTTCTTCTACTACTACTTTTTAAGAATTTAAACACGTCGTTGCAGAACGACGGGGTTGGCGGCACTTGGCGTGGGGTGGGGGGGGGTGCTTTTCAATACGCCGCAACTGAGCCGGGGGTGTTCGGTATTTGGCGGTGCACTACCACTACGTTGCTCTCGTAGCACGAATTAATTGAGAAATGAGCAAGCAAGCTTATCGGTAAATGCTTTGTCGTATTTCCTCGTAGCATTACGTTACAAGTGCGCGAGTTTCCCTGAAAAATTTCTCTGGCCTTGGGCAATGCGCTCGATTAAAATACTTTAATGAAAAATAAAAGGTATGCGTGTGTGTGTACACACGGGCGCGCGCGCGCCCGTGTCTACTAAGTGGGTGGGAGGAGGGGCTCGAGGAGGTAAATTCGAGACTAAATGCATCCGCAGGGGCTTTTCATCATCGTACGGCATGACCGACGCGGGTCACCAGGTCTTCGATTTACTCTTTATACGTTCTCGCGTTCGCGTGGCTGCATTAAGTAACACGTACAAGTAAGCTCTGAAATAACGATCCTCTCTATGAACAAACAATATCATTCGAAGGCAAGAAGAATGTTGCTTAGGAAATGGCATTATTGGGGAGGTAGGTTGCCTCTCCGCAGCTTCTTATTATTGTCCCAGACTTTCTTTTTACAAGTATATACACTTTTCGGGTCGTTGAGTGAGCCTCGAGGGGAAGGTCTTCTTCTTAGCTAACCCTGGACCGAGGTCGTTTGGTCAGCAAACCACCACCTGGGTTACAACGAACCTCGAGCTTGCGTGAAAGGGTCGCTTATCCGAGTCTCCGTTACTTGTCTCGTACAATATTATTGTGGCTGGATGGGAGAGGTGGCAAGAGAAATAATAAGGGAGGTCGTCGTCGTCGTCGTCGTCGTCGTCGTCGTCGTCGTCGTCGATGGAAGCGAGGAAAGCGAGGCGGTTATTGGGGTCCTCAGATCTTCAAGAGGATCTCCTCGCGAGCCAAGTCGCCACCCGTACCGAAGAGCCGGGAGAACAAGACCTCCTCGTTGGCGAGATTCTGTAGTCGATCCTCGGGCTTGGATCTCCCGTCTGCCGGGAAGGCGCCCAAGTTCCCGTTGCTCAGCGTCACCTGGTTGATCTTCGGCTCCGGTTCGGGGCCGTGCTGCTGCCTCCGCCCGTGTCGCGGTCCCTTGTTCCTGCCGAGCCTCTGCCGCCTCGAGAATCCTCGCGCCAAACTGCAACGACACACGACGCTCAATCGTCACTCGCTTAACTCGATTAATCGTCTCCTTTCGCACCTGGCGCGACTATCCCTCCGCCCCCTCCCGCACCCCCCCTGCCAACGGACGAGCGATACGGGACGCGAAGGGGGGGGAGGGTGGGTGCGGCAGGACTTTAACGAAGAATATCGCTTACGTTCGCGCATAACTTTCAACGATTAACCGACCGATCGACCGACCGACCGACCGACCGACCGATTGACTGACTGACTGACTGACTGACTGACTGACTGACTGATTCCCAAGAATGTTACGCTGCTTATTTGGCGCACCCGCGCTCGTCCGCTTTGGCAGGTGCGATAGAGCTTTCGTTGAACCGGGGATGGGGGGGGGTGAACACGCCCCGTCGTTATTTTTCTAATGAACCGTTCCGAGAAACAAAGTCACCAAGTCATCCCTTTTCTTAGCCCTATTAGTAGCAGTGGTCTCCTACGTTATGTGTGTATCCCGGGTCGCTCGGCGGTACCCCCCCCCCCGTTATCGGCGGCCACGTGTCCAATTAAAAAGCCCGATTTTAAGGGGCGAATTTATTTATAGATCGCGCAAATAAATCGAGCCGACGAGGATTTTCTATGGAGCTTTATTTTTATTTTCTTCTCCCCTCCCCCCGTTAGGAAATAAATACGGGCATTCCCGAAGCGCGGAATTATTATATTCTCGATAGCCGGTGCAGAAGTTCAGGGAACAACGGCTGCCGAATGCAATCACGTCTCGCTGCCGAGGATAAATAAAATGTAATAAAATATATATGTATATATATATATATATATAAAAAGAAGAAGGTTGTCGTCCGCGTCGTCGTCGTCGTCGTCGTCATCGTCGTAGTCGTTGTCGGTCTATTCGTGGGCCGAGCTATTTTCAGATGAATTTTAAATTCAAAGAACCTCTGCTCTGCCCAAATGAAACGTCCGCGTGAAAAAATGCATGTAATGAGTACAATGCGTGGCTGGCCCAAAATAAATTTACGCCTCTGAGAATCGATCTATAACGAGCCTAAGGCCATTCTTACCCTTTTGGAGGCCGAGAACCTGGTTTTATTCCGTGAACCCAAATCTGATTATCCTCGTGCTGATGCCAATTTTTCTTTCGCATCGACTTTGTCTTATTCTTGCGCCTTCGTTGACTTCCTCCTTCCAGTCTGTGCCTGCTGTACTCGGCCCTCTTCAGCGGCCTTAATCTTTGATTTTGGGGAGCGAGAGGGTCGTTATTTATATTTTTGCGTCGTCTACCTGAAATCAAGTAACGAGACGTATGAATTATAGGCGCCTCTAACGAATTCTAATCGATTCCTTAGAGAGAGATAGAGAGAGAGAGAGAGAGAGAGAGAGAGAGAGAGAGTGCCGAGTTTTCAGGGTATAATTAATTTTTCGTCCCAATAAGCCCAATAACCCCAGTGCATTAAAAACATAAAAAGATGATGGGAATGGTTATTAATTAGAATGAGTCGGTGAAATAAAGAAAAGGAAGGAGAGCTATTATAAGAATAATATTTGCGTAATAAAAAGTCGAGGGCGCTTGCTTAGCTTTAATTTCTAAGCTCGAGGAATCGAAACCACTGGATTTATGGCCCCGTGATATGTGATACGGGAACGATAGAGTATGCATGATAGAGGGCAATAGTAGCGGTGGTGGCGGTGGTGATGGCGGTCCGTCCCTTCGTAAGGGGTAATTAATAATCGTTGGCGTATGAATAATGGGCAAAGAAGAGCTGGGGGGCCAGGCGGGGATGTATGAATGTATGTATGTATGTATGTATGTATGTATGTATAAATATCCATAGCGAAGTCGAAATCGGAACGAGATTCGAAAACTTTGAAGAATAAGAAGAGCGCAAAATATGCTCTCCTTCGAGAGCGTTCTTCTACTATTTCAACGTAGAAGACGACGAAACCTTGAACGAATTATTGTGGGGAAAAAAAAATAATAATAAAAATAAATAAACGGTGATCTAAATTCGCCTTCGCCGAAAGATGAAGTAATTGTGACGACGAGCCCGCTCGCTCCGACTTCATTCTGGCTAAGAAGGTGTGTCGCCCGGGGGAGGGGGGGGCTCGTTCGTTGCCATTCGCGACCTATTATGCTTATCGACGTGGTGAGGTGGTGGTGAGGGATGGGAGTGGGTGAGGGGGTGAGAAGAAACCACTGGTAGAGAAAGACGTAGAGAAGAAAGACCTTACTTTTGCCGATGCGACCCGCGGGCACCTCGCATATGAAGTACTTGTGCTCTACGCAGCTCCTCGCGTTCCACTTGTATTGCAGCTCCGGGTCCAGTACAATGCAGTGCCAGGCGTAGTTCTTCGTAGAATCGGACGACGTCTCGTCATTGCCAAAGTTCTGAAATAGCACCTTGTCGCCACTCACGCCCCATTCCCAGTTCATTTGACGCCAGTTGTAGATGCCGCCGATCCATCGCTCGAGCCTTCCTGTTCTCAAAGTCAAAACACCTTTAGACCCCTTTGACTCGCGGTGACGATGATGATGATGATGATGATGGTGGTGAACGCGGGCTGGTTGACGCGGGGACACCCACCCCTCCTACGTGGATCTCGTCACCCGCTGCGACTACGCGTATTCCACGGCTGGATCGTCATCTCTTTAAGCACTATCTCGTTTAAGCGCCCGAGCCCGAGGAGTAATGAATTTGTTTCGACGGCCAATCGCGTGGATGGGCCGATTATCGCTCGCCCGGGACTCGGGCCGTCGAAACGTAAAGCCGCTCCAGAGGAAGAGAGGCGGACGACGGTGCCGAAGGTGGGGAAAAAAACGTTACTTCCGTGGCATTGACGCGAGCCGACCGCACCGGCGGCCGAAAATCCTTCCCGGTAAAACGCGCCTCCCCGAAGATTTACAATCCGGTCGTCCGTATAGCTCAGGAGTTTTTACGGCCACTGCTGGTAATGAGAAAGCGACCGCAGCAGGAGCCTTTATAAGGAATAACGTCGCTGGACCATGTATGAAGAATCGTTGACTTTTCGCCGGCGAGGCAGACGCGAGGGCCGCGCGGTAGGGTCGGAGGAGGTGGAGGAGGAGTATGAGGAGGAGGAGAGACACTTACTGAACTGATCGCCCATGAGGTACTTTCGCAGTATTTTGTCCTTGCCGTGTCGATTGAGGACGGCGAGGGTCGCGTTCCTGGCGGTGCACTGGAAGTGAGCCTCCCGCCAGGGGGCCGTGCCGCCGCTCAGGTAATAACAGTTCCTCCGCAGCCGGAAGAACCCGGCCGGGCACTCGAAGCGCCGTGTCCCGTCGCCGTCGTCCCCGTAGACGTCCCGGGTTATCTGCAGGGTCTGGTCGTCCAAGATGTAGCTGTGCTGCTGCTGCTGCTGCTGCTGCTGCTGCGCACCCGCGTCTGTCGAAAAAAAACGACGGTGCTCCTTTCAATCATTGGCGGTTCGTTTTAAGGGGCCGATGGTGAGGGGGGCGGAGGGGCTTCTCTTAATAGTCCCCCCCCTCCCGAACATGGAGTCGCGGTCTCGTTGCGTAAGCTACGCACTACTGCCTCGAGCTCGTACTACGATACCGCGAGCCAATAACACGAATAAGTGGACCCCGTCGGTCTTAATTTGGGAAATGCCTCGAATGCCAAAATGAATTAAACGAGCAATTCACATAGGATGCCTTAGAAGACGACCTCCTGGGTCAAACATTGACTTAGTTGACTTAATGTTTGAATTGGCAGTGCGAGCTAAGGCAGCTTTTGTTCTAAAGAGCGTATTTTTAGAGCCGACGGTGTTAAATACTCTAAATAGTGCGGATTCACCAATTTCGCAGTCTCCTCTTGAAAATTTTAAACAAACATCGCCGAGTCGTCGAGCCCCGCTTGTTAACCTCCATATTTTAAAACGCTTTTGCAAACCAACACCCGAACTGTCCATTCGGCTTTATAATAAATCTTTCGGACTTCTCTTGTATAAAATGGGAGTGAATGGGCCGTCCCTAATTTATATATGTTTATAAATGCTGTTTATAAATTTCGATGGGTCGCTATAACGATCGATATCTTTTATCCTACATTTACTCTCCAATTTATTAACATTGTATTCTATTTATTTCTTTTAGTCTTCTCTCTCTCTCTCTCTCTCTCTCTCTCTCTACTCGCGCGCGAAAAGAACAATCGGTAGATAGACTCTAACGGATAGAAGAGAAAAAATGATACGGCCCAAGTCAATTCAACTTCAGGTTATCTACATAATAATAATAATAATAATAATAATGGCGATGATAAATAACAATTACGTGATTATGACTTTGTATTGTAAGGAGCACAATGCCGGGTTTTATTGACTCCGATAGGTAATTATTGCTCCGCTTAGAGAACGAGCAGACCATAATTAATGTATGGAGGAGCTGCTGCTCTTATGTATACACAATTTCAGCGGCGAAGAAATATTAGTTGACTTAAAGTTTCTTAGTTTCCATGTTAATGTCTTTCTTAGGATAATCCTCGAGACTTGTTTGATCAGTAAAAAGGCTGTCGAACGGTCGAGAAGCCGAGACAAGTGCAGCTTAATATAGTTTTAAAGCTCTTCCCTTTCATCCGCTTTTCCCTTAATCCCGCATCGTATGATATACGCGCGTCGGGCACGTGTACGGCAAATCGCCTCTATTATCCTATTGTCGTATTAGGTCATTTAACAGGTAAGCAGACGAAGCTCGGACGTATCAATTGAAGGGGCAATTTAATACACAGGATGAATGCATTCGCCTCGCGGTACCTAATAATATCGATAATCGATCTCTTGCGATGACTGCGCGATGACGCTGCAACGGTTCCGTCCAGATGTATATCGATAAGCTGTATACTTACTTCTTCCTTATTAGCATCAAGACGCCGCGTCCAAGTGCCGTGTAAATAATAAATGGCTTTACAAGATATTATTATGCAAAATCATGGTCTCGCGCTTTACGTTTCTAAATCAATAAGCTTGAGCAACGTGATCGGATAAATTTCTTTACCATTTAATTAATGGAAAATTATGCTAATGTTGAAATACCGAAATATTATGATTTCATTCGGGCAATGTCAATCGGAATATTTTTATAGCCGACTATTTATTTATTAGTTTCTTCAGTAAACAAAAGTAAAGAATTTATAGAATCCAAGCTCCCTGTCTATTAAATGGACAAACTATATTAATCACAGTTAAGGTAAGATGTATTTTCGCAGAAGCATTAATATCGTATGCAATTCTCGGATTATATGATATTTTAGAATTATTTTTATAAGCTTGGGCGTCCGAGTTCTTAAAATTATTGAAAAATAATGAAAAGGCATTATTATAGTGCGGCACGAGCGGCACCCGTAATTTATCTCAAATGTATAATTTGCCTTCCTCGTGCGGATCCAAAAAAAACATTTCATATTAATGATCCCATGCAAATGTATCCCAAAAGTCCATTATCATCATTATCATTATTATTATCATTCCTCGGCGTCCTTACGCTCGCGGTTCTTACAACGTAAAAATTGAGAGATTCTCTTGGATGTTATTGGCCAAAGCCGGGAATTAGAATTCGCTTGTTAATAAAACGGAGTAAAAGATGAATATTGAATAAAGTACGAGATGGACGGGGATTATTGATATTGATTCGGATCTTTTGACGGAGTCCGATACTTATGCCGAGGCATCATAAAGCGTTATCGATAAAAGCTGTTCGTACAATCCATAGGAAAGGGAGGTTTTAAATAGAGGGAGAAAAACAATTGCTCTGGTCAAGGCGAAACCCAAACGTTCCAATTCCCGATTATTGCCCGAGGAAGTTATTACGCTCGCGCAACGAGTATATTTTGTCACGTAAATCTTAAATGGATGTTTTAATTTCGGTGCAAAAATAATACTTCGATTGTATTTACGCGATGATTGGCGAGTACGTGGGCTTCCCATCTTTTTTTTTTCTTTTTTTTTTATTATTATTTGCTTTCTACTACTGCCACGAAGATGATTAATCACGATCTACGAAGCGTTCCAGCCAGCGTCAATTAACTAACGATCTGTGCTACATATGAAAAGAGAATTTAATTATAATGAATGAAGAAGAAGAAGAAGAGTCGGCGGTTCGGTCTTTTCGAATACGAACACCTGGACTATAATATAACTTGCGCTCCCGGTAATATAGATATTTATTAAAATTGCGTTACTAAACGTAAGATCCATTCGCCTATCTGATTTATGTATCATGGCATAAAAACTTAAAATTTGCAGTAAAGGTAATTATAATAAATAAAATGTATGTTGAAGGCCACACAGTCTATTTAGCATAAACGCTTATAAACTATGTGCTTGTATAATAAAATGAATGCCGTGATTCTTTCGAGCGAATAATTTAATATGTCTTACGCGCAAATGTAGTAGTAAATTTAAGTAATTCAAGTAATTTAATAAACCAAGATGAATAACGGCCCAAGAGCAGCGAGGGGGCGAGGGAGGGGAGGGAGGGGAGGCGGGGGGTAATAAGTATTCGTCGTTGTGATTAATTAAACAATCGCATTAGCGCGACTCCATTATAGAGCCATTAATAATATGATAAGTTTTACATCTTCTGTATTATATCGGCTCGGCGACGATCGATATCATCATCTACTATGAATTACCGATGAAATACCGATTGTCGAGCTTCATGTCAGATAATGATAAGTATTATTGCGGCCCTCTTGTGAATTGTGATTGCTTTGGCGCGGAGAGGCGTGCCTTCTAAATAGCTCACGAGGGCCCTTTTCTTCATTTCTTTGCATTTCCCTGTATTCCCTATAGTATGCGCTGGGGCACCGATGAAACGATGAGGCTCGTCGGCACACGACCACGACGACTACGAGGTTCGGCTGCTCGTTCGAATTGGCGGCAATTCTAAGGAAGAGCTCGGGCGTACCTATTTTCGTCGCCCGAATAATTTCTCGGTGCTCGATGTTATGGCCGTTCTGTTTTCACACGCGGATCCGATAGGTCGTAAGGCGCTTTCGTTGCGGCCGGGCTCGGGCCGAACGCGACTCGATTCTCACCTGTTACTTTCGGAAGCGCGGCTAATCCGAAATCCGCCCGATCGCTCCACACTCTTATTGTTGCCTCGAGCTAATAGCCAACGGTAATAAAGAGCCCGAGCGAGCCTGGCGTTTTGGGCTTAGTTGCCGGGCGCATGACCGGCAACGTAGAACAACGCGAGCGCTATATTAAACAATGACATCAGCTACAACAATCGTGGCTACGTGCGCGAGCAGATTGAACGGACCGAGTTTCTAAAAATCCTACACTACACTGCTCGTTATCGTAGATACGTAAGTTACCACAACTTGCCACAATTTGCCACAATTTGCCACAATTTGCCACAACTTGCAATAATCGGGACTTTTTCAACTCTTGTTTCCAGCCAATAAATGGGGAGGGGGAGGGGGGAGACGAAGGTCGGCGAGGAGCACGAATCGAACGTTATCTAATAACTCCTTATAAATATCCCCGCGACGACGATGATGAAGAAGAAGAGGCTCGGAATTAGCTGGAAAATATGCGAAAACGCGCACACGCTCAGGCTTCGCGTCGCCTTCGTCAATGGCGAAGTCGATGCGTCTCTGTGGGTCGACATTATTTTCATGAATGAGTTAAATGAACGTCGCAGGCCTAGCCTACTTGTTAGGTAGGGGGATTGGTGGTGGCGTATCGCGCCAGGAGACCCCCTCCCCGCGAGGGACGCGCCTCCGACCCTCGAGCACTTGACTTTGCGCGATGAGACTATTCTCGGACTATCTTGTATAATTCAGAAATATCATAAGAAACAGATCTACACCTCCTCCTCCTCCTCCTTCCTCCTCCTCCTCCTTTCATTAAAGTCTCTGGCTATTTTTACCCGGCTATTTATAACCTACCCCCTACCCCCCTACCCCTATCACGCTCCGTCCCACTTCGTCCCACTTCGTCTATGGCATAGAGTTGCAATATCATACATATTATCGTTAATGCGATTAGTAATAGACGCGTCGCTTCTCGGGCGAGATCGAGATCAATGGGTTTGTTTTTCGTAGCTCGGCGAGATCTCTCGGACCAAAAGCATTCCGGGCATTACCAATTAATAACATATTTCAGCCATTCGAGATTAATATCGATCGATTTTAATAATAAAATGGCATTGTCTGCCGAAGGCACACATACATTTATGTCAGCGGCAGCGGCGGCGGCAGCGGCTATTGAAAGTGCTGATTTTAATTGATTTCAGAGTAACGATAATCTTCGATCTCTCGGCTATTTATTCGATTTATACGATCGAATAACAAACATGTTATTTAATACTATTAATAATCCTGCACAATATACATTGTCTGACTAATTATTTTTAATTGTTGTTATACAGATTACGAGCGCTTGAGAAAGAATTCCTTTGGAACATTAAACACGATTATTAGCGCGAGTGAATAAATATTTAGAAAAGCGTGAGATAACGTCGGAATAATGTCGGATATGAGGGCGAGTGTCAATGAGATTATGACTTTTCCGAGGTGGGAGGAAATCGTGGCCGAAGAAGGTAAATTTAACGGACTCGATGTGCGTGCCCCCAATCAATGACACTGACTGATTTCTCAGTAATTGGCTTTAGCTCAGCTGATTTGTGACGAAAGGTTATAAAGGTCCTCGTTACGGTAGGACCCCGCGCGCTGACGAGTTAAGCGCCGTTTAAAGAAAGTATAAAAGACGGGCTCCGGGTCGACGAGGGACACAGGGGTCAACTACCCCCCGCTCCCCCTGCTCCCCCCGCCCCATTTTCAACCGCATCTGCTCCCCCGCACTATTCGGTTTTCCGAGCAATACAAAGCAGCAGGAGCCTTTGTACCTCCGTTTCCGTTATTCAACGTTCGCATCCGCCCCAACCCCAATTCTACACGTCAATTTTCTACGGGATTATCGCGGATCCCTCGGGATAGCTTTTAGCACGTTTCAGGCCAAAGGGGTTGGGGGGAGGGAGAGGGGAGGGGGAGAAGGTGGGGCGCGATGAGTAAAGTGGGCCGCCGCCGCCGCCGCCGCCGCCGCCTGCCTGCCTGCAAAAGTATCGGGATCGTGCGGCCGTCAATGCAAGTCGTTGCGTATTTTATAAATAAATTCCTTAAATCACCGTACGACGGGGGAGGGGGCGTTCGGCCTGTATATTTATAATATCGATGTATACGATAGGACGATAAATCAGAGACGCCTGTGTTTCAACCCTGTCGAATTTCGCCATCCTCGCTGTCGGAGGCACTTCGAACGTTTCAATTTAAATATTATTATCGCGGTGTCGCCATTGAAATGTAACGATTCGCTGGCGATCAAGGAGGGGGGGGGGCATACTTCGTCTCCGGGCCCGTTAAATAAATCATCCTTATGGTCTCCCAGTCAGATTTTACAGTGCGTGATTTAAACGGAGGCCGACAGACACGGCCTCTCCCCCGCCCCGCCTCACGGAGCAGCTAACGCAACGGCCCGAGCAGACGTTTCTAGATCAAACGAATAATACTTTCCCTCACCCTCTCATTCTACTAAAAAACAAACAAACAAACAAACAGACAAATAAGCAAGCAAACAAACAAGCAAACAAACAAACAAACAAAACGAAAGGAAACGAAACGAAACGAAAACAAAAGCAAAGCAGCCGACGACGATTCATGCCTCGGTGGCACTCTCGCCGTGCGTCTCTTGTCTTTAATGCCGCCCTGGGCCGCCGCGAGCCGAGTCCCGCGCTCGAATTTATTACAGGGTCTCCGCTCTTTTATTTTATCCGCACCCTGGCATTGACCCTGGCCAGGCTACTGGGCGAAGGCGCGCGACCGAAAATTCCGTGGAAACGCTCCGACGGCAAGGATGACCTGCTCCAGGAGGGAAAGGCGAGGGAGCCGCGCATCGGCCCCATTCTGCCAGATCGTTAGGACGCGCGAGGTGCTCGCTCTCTCGAGAGCTCTGCCGAGTCTGCTGCCCCCGCTTATCTACAAAGGCTTAAAATAGTCGAAACCGGGGGGTCCGTGACGGTGGGTGGAGGTGGAGGAGGAAGAGGAATAGGGTGTAGACTTCCACCGAATCGAGCATTGCTCATGGCGTCCTTTTTTTTTTTTTTTACGACCGCCGCTGCAGAGAATTCACCGCGAGTCGCTCCGGGTACCTAATCATCAGCGTGGCTTTGGCCTTCTTCTCATCTCATTCTTCTTCTACTTCATCTGCTTCTTTTTTTTTTTTTTTTTTTTTTGCCTTTTGACCGAGAGAAAGCTTCTTCAAATTTATGTCGATGTGGGTAAAGCATCTGTTATACTTTATTGGCCACCACCGACCTCTCGGACTCCTTAATTTTGACTCCCGACCATACAATGTTAATTTTTTTCTTTTCCATAATACCTTCGATCCTTAAATATTCATTTTTATTAAACTCTCCCGAGCTTTCGTATAAACTACCGTTCTCTTCTTCCTTTTTTTTTTTTTTATTAATTAAATAGCCGCCACTTTCAATGGGATATAAAAATTTCACATTTTATTCGTGGAAAACAAATGTTTAAGGGTTAATCTAAGGATTTTCCTTTTTTTATGCAATGAGATCGCACCTTCTCTTATCTTTAAAGAAACAAAAAACAAAAAAACAAAAAAAAAGGAAGAAAAATATAAATAAATAGAGAGAATAGGAATGAGAATGAGAATGAGAATGAAAAGAAACGCATTATTAAAGAAATCGTAAAGGTGCCACCTCTCCTTACATTTTTACGGCCAATTATCTTGGCTATAATTTAAACAATAATTTTCATCTGCAATATATATATATATATATATAAGGCTGCCGGTGTAGGCCATGCAATAATTTATAATCAAAACGAGAAGAGTAAAATGAGAAAATGATTAATATCCATTTACTAGTTTTTACGCCGTTTTCCATGTTATGTCAGCAATAACAAACTATTTGATTTATATTCACTCGGAGACTACGTACATACTGTATCTTTTATTGATTAGAGCCTATCATCATCGTTCGGCAGCATGTGTGCGTGACCGATTCGTCAAGACGTCTGGTTTTTTTTTTTTTTTTTTTTTTGTTCTTTTTCCTTCCCCCCGTAATTTCACTGCTTACTTGACACGCGGCGGGAGAGGAGGAGGGGCCGGAGATGGTGAACAGGACGCTTCTTAATAAAGGAAGAGGAATAGTAATAATGTCTCGGATCATGGATCGATATGCTGCCACGCGCGTATCCTTGATCTAAATTTCTTTGCCGGGCGCAGAGAAATGCTTGGAAATTGAGTAAACCCGGCCAATTATTTTCGTTTTCTCACACGCCGCGCGCTCCCCAGTCTTCCAGGTCGCTTTAAGTTATCGTTCTATTCAGCTTTCAGGCTCTGAAAGGCGACGAAAGAAAAAAAACAAAAACAAAAAGAAAAAGCCATTCGACCGATAGGAGGATGATAAAATGCTCGCGTGGCGATTTGTAATTTTGCGACAATAGGCACGAATCGCCGCGGCAAGTGAGTCTATTACGGGAGGGGGTGTGGGGGGTGTGGAGGAGTTTTATGAATTTCCATTTAGCGAGGATTAGCCGCAGGAGATGGATCGGCGTGGTGGGCTCGGGTGGGTGGGGTCCCCGCTACGAGGCTTATTAGCCTGCAATAATGGGCTAAAGCTCTGTTTTGTCGGGAGTATATTACCTTTGGCCCTTAGGAGTAGGGCGAGCAGTGGAATCCAATAGACCAACATGATAAATGTAGGGAGGCGCAGCTCAATCACCACTTAAGTTATATCACGGAAGCACGACGCACCGGGCCTCTTTCATTTTTGTCCAAGCAAAAACAGGGCCAAGCCGCGTGCTGAAGGTCTCTATCGGGCTAGACCTTAGCTAGTCTCTTAGCTAGCCCCGTGTCTGGGGGGTGGCTCGAAAGGGCAGGGGAGAGAGGGATCGTCGGTGGAAGATTACGGGATTACGGGATTACGGGAACGTCCTAGTCCTCGTCCTCGTCGTCGTCGTCGTCGTCGTCGTCGTCGTCGTCGTTGTCGTGGCTGGCGGGAAGAAGCGCGATGATCGCTCGGCTTCGATAAACTGATACCGTCGGGCAAGGGGTACCAGCGAGGGAGAGGGGACGCGTAAGACTTGCACGAGTGCCGGCGATAAGTTTTTCGAGTCGCGGGACACGAGAGCTCGAGTAGCGAGGAATGCCTCTCCGCCTCGTCCTTCGATGCTGGTTCGCGCTGAACTGAAGCTGCAGGCGGTCGAGCGACACAACTCGAGCGCCTGCCGCCGCTGCTCGGCTTTTCGTTTTTCCGATGCGGCGCCTCTTCTTCGTCTTTTTCTTTTTCTTTTTCTTCTACTTCTTCTTCTTCTTCTTCTTCTTCTTCTTCTTCTACTTCTTCTGCTGTTGCTGTTGCTGTTGCTGTTGTTGTTGCTGCTGCTGCTGCTGCTGCTGCTGCTGCTACCTTCTCCTCCTCCTCCTCCTCCTCCTCCTTCTCCTACTTCTTCGTTTGCCTCTTCCTCTTCTTTTATGCGTCGGCTCGCACGCCCCCTGTTCCCGTTGCGCCGCTCCTACGAGGCGCAGCCCGTAATCAAAGACCCACGATCCACCCGCCGACGCCAAACGTGCGATTTGTTCCTCCTTCTCCTCCTCCTCCTCCTCCTCCTCCCTACCTCCTCACGCCCTCTCGTGCCCCTCGTACCGTACTCTATTATGTTCTCCGAGGCCGCGGACCGCCCCACGACCTCTTCCTCCGCGGATGAGTCAGTGCTGTTAGGAAAGTGGCCGATGACGCGTGCCGCCCGTGCCCGCATTTTTTCTTCTTCTTCTTCTTCTACTTTTTTTTTTTCGCCTCCGCCTCTCCCCCTCGGCCGCCCCTCCCTCCCTCCCCCCCCGCGCATAACTTTTTAACAAGGTGGACGGTGAGGCGCTCGTTAACCTGCAACCCCTGCCCGCCGCCCCACTCATCCTACCCCCGTGTTAGCCAAAGGACCGATCGCGCCGACCACGGCGACCACACCGGCTACGCCGGCGTTACGACTCCGCGGGCGCCGGCGTTTACGAGCCGCGCCACCGCCTCACTTCAAACGACGATCCAACCTCTCGACTTGGTGCGCGCAAGCTCCCCCTCCTCGGCCCATGTGCAGCCGCGACGGCCATCGACCAAAATATACCGGATTTACTGCCTCCCGGGCGATCGTCCCTTTCCTCTTCCTGTCGCCGCTGCCTGCCTACCTCCCGACCCCACCCCGACAGCTTTAAGGAGCTTTTACCTCGATCGCCCCTTCCTCTCCTCGACCCCCTAGCAGCCACTATCTTTTCGTCCATATTTTATTTTACCCGCGCCAATAACAACCATCCTGGCCCTCCTCAATATTATCATTATTATCGACATGTGGCAAAAAGGCGGCCTGATCCCGCACATTCGCTTCCGCATCTACGCGTCTACGAATCAATATAAATACAGTACAGGGAATGTTATCCAATGTTATTGTAACTCCGATACGTTTTTCTGCTTGTTTAGTTTGCGTAGGAAAACAATTTTAAAGCGCTCGATTACTACATATTGTACAAGTCCAGATTTTCCGAGAAGCCCGGCAGCGGTAACAAATGTAATTGTAGACCCGAGTCGCCGTTAATAAAAGGTCTTCGACAAAAGACAAAAATCCGTAGGGGTATCAAGATACGTCCTCGAGGGCATTCGTAAATCTTTTATTTGTCACGTGCGCTCGACGGATTGATTGCACCATTCCAATGGTGGGAAGCTGCATTATTTCAAATCAGTACAGATCGTACTTGAGTAAGGCCCTGATCAATAATGATCTCCAGTTTTCATGATTTTAGCCTAGCCAAGATAAATCGGGCTTGATAAATCGTTATGGGAACGGGGAGGGTGCCATGGATCGAAAGATCCATGGGGAACAGGAAGCAGTGAGTGCGAGATAAAGCCCGAGAAAAGAAAGAGAATAATAATTCGGGACTAGTGAAATTAAGATGAGCGATTACCTTCGGACGTCCAATTACTTTTGACATAATTTTATTTCCGAGTACCAGCAAGTCAGGCTCTCTCTCTCTCTCTCACGCACGGACGCACGCACATGCACGCGCGCACGCACTTCACTGGCTTTTCTCGAAACGAGCCTCTGCGAGAGAGGCTTTTCTAATTTATTTGCGCATTCTCGTGCTCGCCGTCGTAAGGTGATAATAGATCGTTTGGCTCGGAGACGCGTTTCTGCGTAACTGGACGAGGACAAGGAGGTGACCTTGTAGCTGCTGTACGCTGCATGAGATGCCCCGGGGCACATCCCCGTCAGCGATGTGAAAGTAACTGCAAAGCCAGAAAGTCTGCGTAATCACGACGCGTTCTTCTTACGTATGCGGCGCGATACGGTATTCGGTATCCGAATTCGGTAGTCAATTAAGAAGTTATTAAGTGCAGTTGCCAGCTTCTTCTGCCCGTTACCCGTTCCGGAAAAAGAATATTTTATTCCTCCTTCCTATGAGCTGCGCCTTGTAATATTTACTTTACGGTGTCGTCGACCCCCTTACCGGAATTTATCTTTCCTCATTACTCTTTCTCTTCATTAAGCTACGTGTGTGTGTGCGTGTGTGTGTATATATATATATAAATATGTATATATATATATACGTATATACATAAGCGCAAGCGATAAATAAGCATTCATTAAATAAGGAGGATAAATAAGCCTCGGCGGGTGTGGACGGTCACTCCCCTAACATTGATTGGCAAATTTCATTCGGTAATTAACATTGTAATCAGGTCCACATTAATACTGCGCTTATAAATCATTTTTCAATGTAAAATTGATTCATTTAGTATTTCATTGCGTGTCGTCGACATGAAAAAAAATATCCTACTGGCGCTCGCGCGTATAATTTTCTGATTTTATTATTTTTCATTTAATTCGATAGGATAAACGGATAAATATAGTTATTCGTCGCCTAAAATTAGACGTTATTTCATTTATAATTATATATCGAGCATAGCCGAGATAACTTGTGTAATAATTTCTATAATTACATCGCTTAATATATCCAATTTTATATTTTTAAATGCCTTGCATTATATTGTATCGTACATTAAATCATAGTTCGTTTTCCGAGAATACGGATAGTTAGCCCCGAATAGACGTGCTCTCTCTCTCTCTCCCTCTCACTCGCTCGCGTTCTTTTGCTATCTATCTCGCACACGCAAGCGTTTCTGTATTAAATCGAATAGAGCTGATATAAATGTTTTGTATCCCTATACTTAGATAAGCCTATATATGTACTTCTATCTCTCTCTCTCTCTCTCTCTCTCTCTCTCTCTCACTCTCTCACTCTCTACCTTCTTGCACTTTCGTTCCTTTTTTTTTGTAGGAGATAATTTGTTTTCGAAAAAATTTATTGTAATTACAAGCCGTAAGCAAATATTTATGCGGCTGTTATACAGAGCAGTTTCGACTTGTAAATATGGTTTTTCAGCAAATTAATTATTCGCCTGCGATTTAATATGCGATTAATAAAATAAAAAAAAAGAAAAGAAAAGAAAAGAAAAAGAAAAAAGAAAGCCAATAATGAATACATTTCAAAACTTCCAAAAGGATCCGAACGATCTGTATTTTAGGCATTTATCGGGGAATACGCGTGTGTGCGCGGGACGATTAAGCTTAAGCTGAATATAGAGTCCGAAACAGTCGCACATGCATTCTTAAATGAGCGTTTAACTCTTGAAGCGACGATGGATCAAGTGCAGCCGCTCTAATCGCGATTATTTGAGAATGATCTGGAAAATATAGCCAACGAAACGTATTGGCGAACGACTGCATGCCACTCGCGCGTCGATGTAGTAATAGAGATAATGCATCCACCGTTAAAAACTAATACTAATATCGGGAAATTGATAAATTGTCTGATCAATACGGCAATTGATGAGTAGTATTACATGAAAGTATATTAAAGAAGCGCATTAGCTTGATTGAAACAACACGTCGGTGGTAAAGATGCGGGGAGGGGGCGGGAGGGGAGCGTAAAGGTACGAGGAAATATATATATATATATAGAATAGCCTTAATAGATCTCATTAAGGCTGACGAAGTTGAGATGGAGACGATGGGTATCGATCGATCGAGACTCGCTGCTGCTGGCTGATCTGGCGCGGAAATCGCATCGAGCGTTCCGAAATAATATTTTCAATAACGAGAGCTCAATGAAGGAAGTAAATTAAAAGACGATCGGCTACGTGGCTCCGGCGATTCGGGACATACCGCCGAACGGGGATTATAAATTCTATTTGCGTACGGAGCCGCCGCTGGAAGAGAGCAACGATTCGACATTTATTGCGAGCCGTATTTTCCTGCGGCATAATTAGCCGCTCGGAAATAATAGCTCGGCCATTGGTAACATTGTACCGGCAATTTGCACCTTTAAATCCTAGAAGAAACAACTGATCCCCCTCCCCCTTCCACACGTATTAGCAAACACGGGAAAAACGGGAACCGTCGCGCCTATGATAAAAACGAGAAAAACCCGCGACTCGAGCCAATTTCAGCTTCAAATAAAACTCTCTCTCTCTCTCTCTCTCTCTCTCTCTCTGTCTCTCTCTGATATTATCCTGATCATTAGTAGTATTATTATCGTAATATTAATGGCGCGAAATTCCGAGTACATTAGTGCGTCGTAGTTGTCATAGAATGCGAATCATCATAAGGTTGTAGTAATAAGTTCGTCCTGTGATTTTAATAAATATGTATGTATGGGAAGAGCGCGTAGAGCGGCTTGCGTAGAGAGACATCTAACCAAAGATAATGGATTATTGTAATAAATAGATATTTTTGTTCACCTATCAATTAATAATGATGCTATCGGCTTAAAAAGCTACTAGAAATTCATAACGGGCCGCATTGTGTGTTAGCTGAGCTGAGCCGAGCTTCGAAAGTTGCATCAGATAAGCTTATTCAAAATGCACATAAGATTCCCAAGCTAATCAACATTTCATTGTATTGCAAACTAGCGTTTTCTCCACGTGGTTTTCTTTCATTTTCTATTTCTTCTTTTTTTTTTCTTCCTTTTTTAAATTTTTTGCATAACATGCATACTCGCCCCTCCCTCTCTCCCCCTCTCTCTCTCTCTCCCCCTCCCCCTACCCGTTACGACGACGCATCTGCGCTGTCAAGGGAAAGAAAAGTATGAAGAATTTACAAACTAGATAAGGTTACGCGCGTCGCCAGAGAGTTAGACGATGGGTGGTGGGCGGTGGGCGGTGGGTGGGTGGGGTGGGGCGGGAGGGTGCTTACAACGATAACGGGCGCTCGGTGTATAATTTTGCATCACAACAATGCGTTAGACATCGGCTTGCATAAGCCCCGATAAAAGTATTCGAAAAGTGTAACGAGCGAGAGATAAGTCGAGAGAGATAATGAGACACAAGTAATGCAAGCAGAAATGGAATATGGGCTCGCGTAGTCTCAATTTACGTAGCTGAAAACATGGGCGGCCATTAATATTCCCGGGGCGAAGTCTACCTACCGATCAAGTAGCGTATGCTATCCCGGGTCCCGATTACGAGCTCCAGGGCCAAACAATAAATTCCGAATGCGGCGAGGCGCGCGTACAAAGATACGCTTTCGATCTTCGACCTCTCGATTCCTTATTCACCTCGCGTCCTTTCGATTCCTAGCCACGACTCTCTTTGCCACCTGTCCTCTCCCCTCCTCTCACTCTCTCTCTCTCTCTCTCTCTCTCTCTCTCTCTCTCTCTCTCTGTCACTGTTCTCGGGATAGATTCCCCCTTTGGCCCGTAATGAGCCACCTCTTCCACCTTCCTTCCTCTCTCTCTCTCTCTCTCTCTCTCTCTCTCTCTCTCTCTGTCACTGTTCTCGGGATAGATTCGGGTAATGCACGAGCTGCTCGATCGATCATTTGTCCCGTCGCGCAGCCACGTCTATTATTATAATAATCGCGCGGAATGTCGAACGCTCGTATAAATCAATGGGAAGAAGGCGGAAGTCAGCTGATCTCGGATCGACTTTCGAGCTCTCGAGCCTTTCCACGTTCGTTTCAAAAGCCGAGCCGAGCCGAGCCGAGCCAAGCTGGGCCACGCTTACGAATAATACACAACGAGGCCGGTAGGTGTAATAATAAGTCGGCGGATTCCAATATTAAATAATAATTCTAGTGCAAGGGACATTGTTGCCGTTGAACTATTGTACTATTAATACGCGAATGGGGGAGGGAGGCATTCGCGCAGCGAAATTGCTTTGGCGCCGTCTGGATAAACAATTCGCCGAGCAATTCCAGTTAGAAAAGCTTCAGGTTGAGATAAAAAGCCGTGCGTAATAATTGATTGGAGACTCGCTCGCTCGGGCTAATTATCGCCAATCGCCAGCTACCTATACTCGAAATAGTCATTCATATATATATACATTAGAATCTCAATATACTCGGTACATTGAGATTACATTGACGGAAACGGCTATTTTTATCGAGCAGCGAGTCGATGCGAACCGATGTTGTTCTCCACCCCAATAACCTTCCCGAATGTAGGTAGATTCGGAAAATGCACGCACGTCGAGCGAATTCCTTTCCTTGAGAAAAATCAAGTGCTGACGTAATCTTACCGCGGACCCCATAGACAACATTGTAAACATCGCGATCGCTGTACCCACTCGCCGCTACTCTCGCCATGTAGTTTTTCAGCTTCACCCACCAAAGCCAACCACCCGCACCTATCGATTGTTCACTTATTCGCATCTCTTACTTTCATAGACGGCGAGGCCAAGTTTTTTCTAAACAAAGATCCTTTGCGGGCCGAACAATCGCTTAATAAATCTTGCTTGGCGCTGCTGCATATGAAAATATCGGCAGTACCGCCCCGGCCCCTCGCCCCTCGCCCTCCCCCCCGTTGGCGAGGAGGGCGGCCAATCAGTCTAAAGGTATTTTTCATGGTATAAATAATACCTTGAATCGTTGAAATAATAAGCGAGAGCTTTATTTAAGATGGTTCCAGGTATTGTTTGAGATATTGAGGAGCCGAGGATTAGATCGAAAGCAGACGTCCGACGATATTTGATCTTTCCCGCTGTAAAAGCTGATTATGACATTTTTGTCGTTTGTACCAAGTATTGGCCTGCCCGGGCCGGATAAACTTTTATCTAAATCGTTTGGATATATTCGGTTCCTTATTTTACTGGCTCGTGCGCCAGATAATACTCCTTTGTCCGCGTCATCGGCCTGCAGTTTTCCAAGAGCGCGCAAAACCGAATTTTATTTAGCAAGTCAAACAGCTATTATTGTACGGCGCTATTGAAAAAAAAAAAACGCAGCTTTTCACGAATTTCCCGCGACAATAACATTTAACATACGAACAAGAGAAGTCGGGAGCATCTGGTGCATCGAAAACTGCAGATGTTTTATTTATGTATTGATTTTGTTTTGTTTTGTTTTGTTTTGTTTTTTTTTGTTTTTTTTTTTTGTTATCCGAACGCCTCGCTGCAACAATGGGAAGCTACGACGAGGTATTCGCATCGGAGTATTGGTTGTCCTTGGTCACGAAGACCTCCCCGCCTGCCCCTCTCCCAATAATAGTCAAGGGACGTGTGCAGAGTCGCGTGCGCTATCTCTGTAGGTCAACCCAATGCGCTTCGTTTTCAGCTGTCGCGTGAAGAAAATAAATCCAATGGACGGGGCCGTGTAGCGGCTCTGTCCGCCTCTTATCGCGTCCCTCTATTTTTTTTTTTTTTTTTCGGTTTTCCCGGGCTCGAGCTTTGATCTAGGGCCGGCGACTGTAGGAGAGCGCGGATATGATCCCTCGAGCCCCCTCCGCTCCGCCCACCCCCCACACCGAAACCCTAAGGGCCACGTCTCGGCTATCTACAAAGGCGTGTGTCAGTTATTGGCAATTAAATCGCCACGGGGAGTTACGAGCTCCCGATCTGATGTGCTCGCGGGCGGTGCTAATATCACCACGGCACCGTCGCCGCTCCTTCTGACCTTTCACTCTCTCTCTCTCTCTCTCTCTCTCTCTCTCTCTCTCTCGCCTCGTACTCGACTTTCGTTACGATTGCGTTGATAAGACGGCGGATCGGGCTTTTCGCTGCAATTCATTTTTATTGTTCCGCATAGCTGTTTTGATCCGCGCGGGTTAACTCACCACCTACACAGCCGATTCCCTGCTGAAATTTAATACGGAGAGAGAGAGAGAGAGAGAGAGAGAGAGAGAGAGAGAGATATCCGTCCGAGTCTCGGTCGGCCGTATTTTCGGAGCTTTCTTCATATCGGAAAAATCCTCCTCCTATTTATACTCGGATACGTCGCCTTAAATCCTCCTTATTTATTTCAAACAATATCCACTTCCTTATGTTTTAATTACTAAGAGATGGCTTGGCTTATAATTTATCGGCGATTTATACCCGTTTCATTCACAGGCATCTATAAACATATAAACATATAATGTTAGAGCAAAAATAAGAGTTTGGCTATACGCGCGTAGCTGATGTGTACGGAGGCCCGTCCGTGCGTGAGTGCGAGCTCGATAGAATGGTATAGGTAAATTTTATTGATAAACGGCCTTTAAGGCTTCGGAGAAACGTAAAACTTCATTTCGATCAAGACGTTATTTATTCGCGCTTATAAAACAAAAAGCATCTACTTCCCTTACCGTTATTCCTTATTAACTCTTCCGATCGGGATTTATAAACAATTTATCATTCTTTAATGGTTTACGGAAATTTATTTGCTCGACTTGCATTAGCCTTTAGCAGCTGTCGCTCGGTTATTGTCGATGATTTTTCCAAATACTCCTACAGGAATTTCTAGCCGCGGCATATCGACGAAGCCTCGCATCCACAAAGGAGCGAAAAGGGAGCGACAAGGAGTCGAGTAAAGTGTAATCCTCGCTTCACTTAATTATCTACGCTAACCTTACGCTCCGCAATTTATAAATAGTAGCACGTGGAACGGATATCATAAAAGCAATAAAAAGAGGGGAAAAATAATGCGATGCGCTGCTGCACATCAGTCAATTAAGCGCAGACTTAATTTTTGTCTGCCTCCGCGTGCTTGGCTTGGCTTGGCTTTGCTTGGCTTTGCTTTGCCATCCTTATTCCTCTTACACGCCAGCGAGCGGCTCCGTAATATCTCATCAGAAACGAATACGCGCTTTCCTTCCATCTACTTAAAATCCACTCCTTCCACTGCCCCTTTCTATAAGGAACAGGATTAATCTGCCCCGAGTGCACGAGACATACGACTTCAATCTGTCCGTCCTTCCCTCCTTATTTCCCATCCCTCACGAATTACATTACATTTACCTTTGAATGACATTGCCTCCGAACGCGTATGATTTTTTTTTTTTTTTTTTTTTTTTTGTTTTGTTTTCGCGTTCGAATCGCGTTCGATTGATTCGTAAATCCACCTGGAACTTGACTACTTTTACTTCTTTATGACCCTCGGAGCTTCGGACATTCCCATCTAAGCACTGGAATGAACGTGCCGTAAAATATTAATGAACCATTAATTATTCTTATGTAATGTCACATTTTTAGATATACCCTCATTTTCTAAGAAATAACAACAATGTGGATCGTCGTTGATATACTTAAGTAATTATCCGTACTTCTACCGTAAGTTCATAAGAAACGCCTGCGATATGTCCGGGAATACCTGAATTCCTTTTGTCCCTCGTATTTTAATATTTTAAAGATAAAGTAAGATAAAATAACAATACCGAGATTATTGTTGCGATAATTTTTCCCCTCAAATGTTATTAAATCATTCGCTCGAGTCCTTAAATACTTGTCAGGATACTTTTATCGGCAAAGCGTATGTAATTTAAGCGTAAGAACTTTCTTATTTATATTTTGAATTAGAATATGAATCGCAATTGATGTAAATGCTTGTATTTATAAACGTTATAAAATGTCAAGGGGTATAACCATAGCTTACGGATCTAACATGTGACACGACGATATTTTTATTTTAAATCCCCTCTTAAGAATTGTACAATAGGATACAATAGGATATATGCATCGCTTAATGGCTGTATTTTTTCCTTGAAAAGAGGCACGTTGTCAATGATAATTGGCTCTATACCGTGTTAGTGAATTTAAATTCGTACGTATTCGCACGTATTCGTACGTATTCGCACGTATTCGTAAGTAGAGATAGCCTCACGTTTAAAAATATAAATTTATTTTTCAACAACCGAATCTATTTTTCCGGTGTAACGTGAAACGCCGAATGGCAATAGAATTAAACAATAAACGTATTGTTGTTAATTAATCTACTTGCTGCAACGGCACCGATAAAACTTAATCATTGTACCCGATGTTTTTTTAAATTTTAAAGACAGTTTCATTACTTGCTCGTGATTTACATCCTAACCTGTGCTTGCTTATTGCTTATACACCCGTAATCTTATGAACTTATTATTATTTTGCCTGAAATTCTTATGAATAATTCAGTAGCTTTTAATTGACAAATTAAGGAGCAAATGAAAATCCATGTCGTAAATTCGAACGAGAGATAAACGTTAATAAAATTGTCTTAATTATTATAAAGATAATCTGTACAAGTATGTCCGCAGTTCATGCTGAAAATACCGACTCGGAATAATAATTACAGCGGGGCTCGTTAAATAAAGATATCTAAATAATTGCTTTTATAAATAAAAGTAAAATGCGGTATCGAGGGAATTTTGTATTATTCAGTTTACTTGGAAAATGAGATTAAGAGACAACGCAGTGTACGGATATCTGGACATTCCTTCGAAATGCAATGAAGCATAATTGAAAGTCTAATTAAAGTAACGAACAATTGTTACGTTCGAGTTCCTATCGTATTCCTTCGAAATTGATCGGGAATATCGTTGTTTTGTTGTTTCGTTGTTTCGTTGTTTCGTTGTTTTGTCGAGATTCCAGAGCCGATGGCTTGATTTCGTTAACGGATATTCAATTAATTCAGCTGCTCCGCGGCGTATTATATTTAATGATTTTCAAGTGAGATGGTTTTGTCGATTGCCGATGGATGAATCATCGACGCTCGGCATCGATTACTTAAATATTTTCTTATAGTCAATTTGTTATATACCTTTGCAAATTATTCTTAAGCTTTCTCATTGAAATACGTATATGCATGTATGCATTTTACGCGCACGCAAACGCACACGCGCATGTAAAGAAGGAGGGGGAAAAAGCTTACCGATGATTTGCATATAAAAATTGGTGTATTAGTAAAAGATGCGTTTTATTGTACAAAGCAGTATAATACAAATATTGGCATTATTACAAATGTGTCTGTGCAGTTAATGAAAGTGATTTTCACGAGCGTTACGACTAAATTGACAGTTGAGTATTGTATTATTGTAAAACGCCTCTGCAAATATATTCTAGCCTTCTAGTTAAAAATCTCAATGTTAAGTAGACGGCTATTTTAATACCTTAGTAACGCTCGACGCAAGTACCCAATCAATACAATATAAATAAAAGAGAACAATTCATCGATCGTTTAATTACCGATGTGCATTCCCCCCTGCCCGCCCGTCACCCCCACGGTCGCTCCGACACCGCCACCCCACGACGTTTAACTCTCACGAATGCCCGTTCGACAGATTCTCATAAATTGATTTTATTACTTAATGAACTTTATCTGACAGCAGTATATCCTGTAAATTTTGTATTCCACTTGTGGTGGTGAGCAATATTGACAAGGACGACGGCGACGATGCCGGCGACTATGCCTCTTGTTCGTACGGCTAGCACTTGGGATGGAAAGTTGCCTAAACGACGTATTTTCATGTCTCCCAGTGAATCACTGTACTATTTTATTGCTAATCCATAATCTGCCATTAGACTATTAATTGAACGATCGCGTTTGTATGGCACGCTGTTGCAACGTTCCACTTACACAGGCCTATCAAAGCTTCAAGAGCTTTGAAAAGTTCTTCGAACTTGCCTGAATTATTTTACGATTATATGGCCATTGAACATTGCGGGATTACGTTTATTAGCTTTAAATAATAGAAAAATGCCGGAATTTCTGTTTTTCCTGTCCCTTCTGTCCGAGAGTGAGAGAGAGAGAGAGAGAGAGAGAGAGAGAGAGACGCCATCTCGGTACAAAGTCTTCTTTTGAAAAAATAGCTTATATGGAATTATGAAATTATCGAAACAAAGGCAATGTCTCTGGCCTAAAACAAAATATTTCTTTCGAAAATATTCCGTGCAAATACGCGACCGCAGTTGCCCAGCATTTGGCCAAGGATTAAGGACCGATTTGCATATTATTTGAAGATTTAAAAGGGGGGAATGGGGGATTTCTTATAGAGAGCTCTCGTTCCGAGATTGAAAATCCTACGAATAAACGAGGGAATTGTTGCGCTATTGCAAATATTTTTTGCACGTCTTCCTGTAGCGGACTCGAGTCGAAATATTTGCAAAGCTCATTTCGTAAGCGTGAAGTAATGCTTTGTAATGTCTTATTTTGAGAATAGAATATCCTCGTAAAGTAAATGTGCCTTGCAAACAATGAATTGTGGAATTCTAATGCGTTGTTTGCGCCCGATACAGGCAGCCGCCGGGTTGCGGTGGCGGCGGGGAGGGGCCACCGCTCATTAATCGCGCTGGGCTTGACGCTAAATCGAAGCGAGTCGATGCTAAATAGCCTAAAACGTCTTAATCCGAATAATCGGAGAGGCGGGTCCAGAAGCTCGTGATCATTTGGCATTTTACAGTGAAACTCGATGGAAGGCGGCGGTGGCGGTCGGCCACGAGGCCCCGATATTTTTTGCTCGCTCGGCGGAGGGAGGCGTGCGCGGGGAGTCGAGAGGTCCGAGGAGGAATAATAGCGCGGATAACTCCGCCGGGAGAGGGCCGCCGGCCCGACTCTGTCGTGCAGAATGCAATGAAAGCAAGAGAGAAAAAATAAATACAGCCGCATAGATGCTGCGTGCGTACGTGTATGTGGGTGGCTTGCTTGCTCGCTTGCTGGCTGGCTGACTGGCTGAGAGTGCTCGTGCGGCGAGCAGGCGTAGGTGGTGGAGGAGGCGTAGGAGGAGGTGTGGGGAGGGAGAGAAAGCTTATCCGCGTCGGTTATTCAATCGGACGGGACGGGACGGGACGGGTCGTATAGTAAACAGTTGTAAAACAGACAAGAGTCACGGGCTTTCGACTGCATCTACACGGAGATTGGCTCGCTCGCACACATGACGCAGACGTTACGTGATAAAGAGCGTGTAGCCTGTATGCGTGCGGCAAATGCGTTATCGTCGCCAGGCGGCAAATATAGTCAAGGCGCACTCGAACGTACGCTAGTAGGTCTCGCTCGCTGATGCTAATGCCTCCCGATGTGCATTAACCAGCAGCCTCCGAGCAGCCTCCGAGGAACCTCCGAGCAACCTCCGAGCAGCCGGCACGCAACCGCCGCCATTTTCTTTCCCCAGACCTCTAAGAAGACCTCTAAGAAGACCTCTATCGGCTGATTATAGGCCTTTAATGACCCGTTAATCTCTCTCTCTCTCTCTCTCTCTCTCTCTCTCTCTCTCTCTCTCTCTCTATCTATCTATCTATCTATCTCTCTCGCGGACGACGCGTAGGAGTCGCTCGTACCTCGGGACTTGGGGCTGCGGACCAGAGCCGACCGGAGCTCTAAGACTCAGAAGTAAGCTCGGTGTCATATTTTTCTCTTACCCGTTCGGCATATTACGCGATGACTCAGTATCGCGTGCTCTAGCGCTAATGGCCATTAATTATTTTATCTCTCAATACATTTTCACTCGATATTTAGCGAATTCGAATGCTTCGATGCCCGTTTTCGGCTTTAGCCCCGACCGCGACGAATTGCCGGGATTCCGACTCTCCTTTACATAACGTATACTTTACGCTTAATCATCGGGATTTACGATGAGCTGACGTCACGGATATTTGGGTTATCGAACGCAAAGCATTCTAAATAAATTAGAAGCGGCACGCGGATGGCCATTGAAGGCTTAAGAGAGCCATTGTTTACCCTTATTACTGAAATCATTAACTAATATTTGTCAGCCCTCCCATTCCACGTTTAAGATTAGACGCTCACGGCGTCCAAATATAAATCCCCCCATCCATTAAATGATAAATGTTTCTTATACTCCGCGACGCTTGGACCGTAATTACAAAAGTTAAATAATTATTCGTTAAACACGTTTACGTTCAGCTACGCGCTCTTCCTATTAACATTATTGTCATTATTATTATTATTATTATTATTGTTGTTATTATTGTTGTTATTATATTTAATGCGAGTGACAGTCATCGGGATTAACAATACTACCGGCCGAAAGCTTAAGCGCGAGCGCGATTGTGAAATTCAAGAGCTTTCTTAAAAGGTTCTCGTTCCTCTTTTCGACTTTCCCTCCCCTCCACCACCCTTTAAATTTCGCCTCGCGCACACGGCAATCCTATGAAATTACAATGCATTAATTACAATGCATACTCGAAACTCCGCACGTCACAATTGCCACGCTCGAATTATATAATTATGTTTGTGCTCTGCGTGCATATCGGCTGCATTTAAATTATTAGTGGGACAGAACTGATGGACGCGCAGATAATGGGCTAAAGTAATACACTATAAAAGTTCAGCGTTCGCCGATGCTCTCGGATGATGTCATTCGTACTGAATTACAAGTTTTGCTTTTTTTTTTACATCTTCACGACATACGACGACTGTTATAACGATTATTTGACACACTTCACATTGGAAAAACTCTTATTTAAGATACTCGTATCCCTTATGTAATAATACTTGGCGCTATAGGCATAACATTTCGTCGCTTTTTAAAATGACTACCGTTTATTTAGATAAAAAAAAAAAAAAAAAAAAAAAAAAAAAAAAGAAAAAAAAAAGAGAAAAAAAAAGAAAAGAAAAACAATGTACTTTTAAATTCGTAGCGCGAATATCGTCGTATATTTGTAGAGGGAAATATTATAATTCGCTCATCTGCGATTCGATGAACATTGATCGGTCATTGAAACTCCAATTATACGTAAAGTATTTATTCGTAAACTCGTATTTTCCGACTCTTATTAAGCTGACACGATACAGCAAGCTAGATCCACGCGTAGAGTAAACGCTGAGTTTATGTAATTACTTGTCCCCACCAGGCCGCGGGCAGGATCGTGGCTTACACGATCCGGAATCCATCAATAAATATTGACAAGAAACTGTGTAAGCGATTCACGTAATATGGAATATGCCGAATCGAGTCTAAACGTAAGCTCTTTCGATAGACGCGACGGCCAAGCACGCAAGGCCTCGGCTTTCAAATCGAGCCGCGAGCGATTTCCATCGTTGAGCTTTCATTCGACCACGTAAGGTGGTCAATGTAGTCCACGCGCGCCCCGACTCTTGCGGACGAGGACCAGATTTTCGGATACGCGTATCCGACGTTGAAGTACGGATTTCCCTGGCGAAAGGCATATACGCCAGACGTACGTTAAGTTTGATGACGTGGCGTGGTGGCGTGGTGGAGAGGCCGAGACGCCGAATAATTGACTATTCATATTGTCCTAGATAGGGTAGGCTATGCGTAGAATACGGCGATACGAAGTCAGATGAGATCTGACAATGAGAGAGAGAGAGAGAGAGCGCGCGCACGGCTGAGTTAGAATTTCAAATCACGGTAAGCCTGGCAAGAACGACCGGGGAAAATGCGGCGACGCATGCGCGCCTCCATATTCTCCCTCAACCTCCCCACGTCCCCCCGTCCCCCCGTCCGCCCAACCACTACCAGGACTACGACCACGACCACGACCAGGACCGACCGTAACCGAGTTACGTAGGGGGCTCTGAAATTTTTATTGCAAAAGTCAATGGGCCACTGATTTATGCCCAATGAATCAAGCCTGCTGCGTCCCTCGGGCAGTAGGAGTAGCGCGGGGACTCGTCGGGACCAAAAAGACCTCGAAAGAGGCCCAATCGTAAAGTCTCATTGTGTTTGAAAATAAAACGGGAGCCCGAAGTCGGAGCTCGCTTCTGACCCTTTCTTGCCCTTTCAGACCCTATCCCGCCGATCCCGCCTTAACTTTTCAGCTGGACCGCGGGGTCCGCGAACACGTATCGAGAAAGATTTATCCTCAAGTAGATCGTTCTTTAAGCGCGTGCCTCTCCGTCCCCTCCCCTCCCCCCCGTCAACTCTTCTCAGCCTCTAACAGCGAAAGTATCGGCGGTAATGGAAAACTCGGCGGTGTCTCCTTAAGCCAATTACGTTCTCTATTGAAAGATAAAATCATTCCGCTTACCACCGGCTTCGCCGTCCCCTCCAACGACATTAACAGTACTTAACCGAGAAGGGAATGCTAAAATTATTTACTACTTGTCGTTCCCGAGCTTTCTGAATTATTATCCATTACGGACGGCACGCATGCGCGCGCTCGCGAGCTACGTTAATTGAATAATTATATATAAATTAGTACTTAACGCGGTTAAGGAATTTATTTTAGTTGCTGTATGTATGCACCGCCGACTCTACCGTCACCGATTGACAATCCTCGTCACTTTTTTCTTATCTTCGGCAGCCTACGATGGGCCGAATCGTAGTTTTAACTGTCGCGCCGCTCTACAAGAGCTTTCACGTAGCCGACCTTAAAAACATCTAACGCTAAAACGTCAACGTGCCATTCTAATACATACATTTATATTTACATGCATTTGTACGTGTACGTATGGCCTCGATTATCCGCCAATATCATTGAACTGGCTCCGTTTTGCCTCTTTATTATCTTCCCTCCTCCGTTCGCTCGCATTACTTTTAAAAAGTCGCGTATCTACATTAGCTTCGTTCCCATCCCGAGTCATTCCGATTCTCGCGAATGGCATCGTTGAAAAGAAAATGTTTTTATTATTCTTTCGAGATTCTACTGTTTATGCGTAAGTAATTAGCGATTCGTCGGTATTGGTCAGTCGGCGCGTAACGTTATTATTTCGACGCGTGGTAATCGTCAAATGGTATACGTTAATCGGCCGATGAGCTTGATGAAACCTTTGGGCTCGCTAATGTCACTCGCTCCGAAGCTCCGAAGATTTCTTCGAAACACAGTTTAAAGACCGATTTAAATAAATTTGTCCCATTTCCGATGAAATTGTTACTTACTTATTTTTAAATGTAATAATTTTATTTTAAACAACGTCCCTACAGCTGGTCTCTTCTTCCTCCTCCTCCTCCTCCTCCTCCTCCTCCTTCTTCTTTATTTTTCTCTTCAAACTTCGTATATTGTGACGCGAGGCATCTATTTTTAAACGTTATTTACGAATTTAAACAGTAAGTTGAGATTTATTTTGCTAAGGATAATTTTCTGTACGTGTGGCCGTATAAAAATATTAACTGCGCCCAAAAATCTACTGTTCTTTACTAAATAGCTCGTGAAAGTTTGCGGACGTGACGTGCTTGCTAAATATCTTTGGGGATCGACAGCTTCATGAATCGGCCGGGCTTACGTCTTACTTTTACTCGGAATTTTAAAGGGAATATCATTCTCGCTTTAAAGTCCCATAGAAAGGCGCGCTACGGTACCTCGTAGCTCGGCCTGTTATTAAGGTCTTTTATTTTAATACCTTTCCAATTTACATCTGCTTCTTCATCATCGTCATCGTCATCTTCTTCTTCATCATCATCTTCTTCTTCTTCTTCTTCTTAACTTTGTACTTAAAGAAAAAAAATTGACCTCACGTGCTTCTTCGCGCGCGTCAGTCTCGTAAAAGTTTTAAAAAAAAATAACCCGCAAGGACTCTTTCTGCTCTCTGCTCTCTGCTCTCTGCTCCCTGCTCCCTGCTCTCTTGTACTGCGACGCTTCAATACACGTACGCGTGCACGTGCATGTGAATTACGCAAATAAATTATAGTTAGAAGTTAGGCTTTTAATGTAAAAGCGTCGGCCGGGGACGAAATGTCAAATGGACTTATTATGAAGCTTAATATTATTATAGAATACGTGATCCCGTATGTGAGCGAGCGCGTTTATAATGTAAATGTAAATAATGCGAGAGCAGCCGATAAGGATTTAAGTCACCAGTTGTTTTTTACCGCACGCATCATTGTATTCGACCCTCAATTTCCGCTTGACCAACTTGTTGCGCGCGATAGCCGCGTTACATGGAATTTGCGCGCGGGATCCAAGGAGATGACGATCGTCGTCGTGCGGGGAGGGGTGGTGGTGGTGGTGGTGGTGGTGGAGAGAATAAATGCCCCGCTCCGCATCTTTATAGCTAAGATAATAAATCACGGCGGCGCGATGTGGACCCCTCTTGGCTTTTCGCAAAGAGCGCCGACACGCTGATCTGTATACATTTTGCGCTTATATTCTATCGAGCACGGACCCCTCCCCTCGCTTAAGCCCCTCGCTCAGCCGCCGATCTATCCCATCTATCCACGTCTCTCTTAATGCGCGCTTCGTGCTTTAATTGTCCCTTTCATTTTTCTTATTTGCGCGCCTTTCGTTCGGATGAGCGATCGGAGGCGCCCCGTGCAGACTCCGACCTGGAGGTAACTTAACTTAAGGAAACGCAACCAACGGCTCTAGTCGTCCTTCTTTATTTTTTTTTTCTAACCGTCTAGCATCGACCACGAATCGGCGGTTTAATTAAAATTTCTGTAAAACGTATACGTGCATGCGAATCCCATCCCACACTGCTTGTGAAATGAACCACATTCTTGCGGAAAGACTTCAGATGAAATACGAATTCCTAAGAAATTACAAATACGAGCGGTTAAATAAAAAAAAGAAAAATAAAAATAAATAAATGAAAACGAACGAACGAACGTACAGGTTTAACAATTTTGTTTATTATGAATGAAGTTACAGTTGTATTTTTAAATTATTTTTGGGGACAGTCGCCACCCGCCATTCCATTTATGTTTATTTTCAAAACAGAGTGATATTAAAATAGTTAAGAAAGGCTATTCGCGTAACTTTAAACAATTTCGAATCCGTATTTATTGTATATATACTTGAATGTAAATGAAAATTTTGAAGAGATTGTAAAATGAACGACGACCCAGATTTGCCCGGAATTTCAATAAAGTACATATCTATTACTTTTAATTTTAACCGCGTGTGCCTCGACGGCTTTACGTGAAATATCTACCAAGATGATTGGCGCATGGGGAAAGTTTACTTAAAAACGTTAATGGTCCAAGGGTAGGGCTCCGTGCAATTACATCGCTAATATCATTGTAAATTAATATAGCAATTAAGAGCGTGTAACCGGTTACATTTACATATATACTATGATTTTCTTTCCCTTTTCCATAACTTTCCTTTAAATCGATTCTTCCATCCGAGAATTAGTTATGGTTTGCTAGATCTAAAAAAAATCGATATCGATCGTCGTTTGTGTTTTAAGTCAATGTTGAATTATCCTTTGAAATTAAATATTATATAAGAATTCAAAGTCTAGAAACGCTGGAGGTGAATGTCTTTTGGCGATATTTAAAAGTCCCCGAGGAAATAGTTATCGCCTGTCTATTATACTAAACTCCGAACATGAACGTGGACTAAAGAGATCTATAATTAATATTACATTAACGCAATGAATTTCGCTGTATGTTGAAGACGTGAGTTTTTTTGTTTTTTTTTTTTGTTTTTTTTTGTTTTTGTACCGAGCGTAACAGAATCTAACTTTAAACACATTTAAGCGTAAGCTCGTACGCTGGTAACCGGGAGAAAAAAAGACTTTAATGCTTAATTAGAAAGTGGAGGAGCGCGGTAAAAGAAAAAAAAAAGAAAAAAAAAGAGAGAGAAAAGAATGAACGGGAGAAAGATTAAAAATGTTTATGGAAAGATGTAATGAGATGGAATAAGAATTACGTTTATGTGAGCGAACGGTGGTCGCAATTAATGTGTCCACGAAATCAAGTTATAAATCTTGAAAAGAGATGTAGTAGTACTCGAGGAAACGACAAGAGCAAATTTAACCTCCTGAAATTTCGCTAATCTCCATGAAATTGAATACGGGATCTAGAAAATTTATTTATATCCTACTTTACGCATAAGCATAGGTGGGGGCGACTCGTTTGTTCGAGGACTTCATTTAAAGGGGCGAGGGGGCGAGGGGGAGGTGGGAAATAAGACATAGAAATGCAAATTCTCGTTAATAAATGATTTAGTTAGAAATTAAATAATTTCTTGGATTTTATTGGGACGCGATCGGTTGGAGTCGCTCGCACTCGAGTCACTCGCCTTGTTTCCCCGATGATAATTTCAACCACAATAAAATATGAATAATTTTTATTGCCCGCTCGCGACCGTAAAGGGGCCGTTTGTTTGCCGGTACGGCGGGCGTTACGGTGGGGGATACACGGAGAATCGTTGCGACGCAATCGTATTTCACCGGCGCGTTTTCGTACAATAAAACCGAAAGCATTATTATCTCGAGGCGATTGCGTATTTATTTATTTTTTCGTCCCCCTCCCCCGCGCCCGCGAGCGAAAGAAAGGCAGGCCGTCGTCGTCGTGGTCGTCGTCGTCGTCGTCGTCGTCGTCGTCGACGATCGGGGTGGGGGACGAGGAAGAGAGCCCGTAAAGCTATTTGACCATTTTCGATTAGTATTTTCGTGCGTTTACAGGAATTGGCCGCTATCAGTAATTTATATTGGGCCGGCGTTTATACTCGGCGTTAAATTGCAGTCCAGGATAAGCTTTGACGACAATAGCGGATTCTTGTTTTAAAATGCAAAGGCATAGTGCCAGATAAACAGGAAGGGGACTACTCGCATGCCTCCGACGCTTACGTATCGCTAATTTATGGCTTAATCCATTTGAATATTATTCATATTCTTAGCCGAATCCCTGCTAGACCTACACTGCTGCCACCATAAATCATTTTCACCCTCAGGTGGATCAATTCATACGCACCCAAGTTCCACGTAATCACATTATGTCGCATTCTCAATGCTAATTATGCAGGAAAACACGAAACCGGTCATGTACACCCACTTTCATCAAATAAATACATTATAATTTTAATTACATTCGTGTAATTAAAGGTCTTTTTTTTCCTGCTTCTTCTTCTTCCTCTTCTCCTCGTTATTTTTTTTTCTCGTAAATAAAGTTCACGATTAATATATATATATATTTAAAGTAAATTCGTAAATACATTGTTTTCTTCAGAAATTATTGCATTGCTCTGCGATTATTGTCGTCGATGGAAATCCAAATGGACTTGTAATAAATATTTCCCTCTTATTAGTGCTAATGAGTTTTTCCTCAGATTTTAATTTATAATCGACAATGCAGCACAAAATAGCGGTTAGATATTACGCAATTCTTTGTACCATATATAATAACTTTTTTTTTCCAACTAATTTCGAAAGCGTCTTAGAAGGTTGAATAAAACTCATTCAAATAATAACAACAACAACAACAACAACAACAACAACAACAACAACGACGACGACGACGACGACGACAATAATATTAATAATAGCTAAAGGCTCTCGAAGTAAGGCTATTTTATGAAATAAAAGTAAATATTAGATATGTGTTTTTTTTAATTATGAATAAATGGTCACGTGGTGTATAAATTTTTACAGCGATATCATCTCCGACGCTCAACGTTCGATAAGCGCTGCTTAAATGTGTGAAGGTCAATACACGACTCGCTAGAATAGTATCAAATACCATTTACGAAGCGAAGTTATTAGTATGATTTAATTATTTTGATACATGAAATTTTCATAAGATTGCCGATGTCTTGCCGATGCCTTGCGTTGTAAAACATGACAAACAGCTAGTTTAACGTTAGCACGAGCCGCCGACAATTATTATGCAAATTTTAAGTCATAAAAGGAATAGCGTCTCGAATTCCAAAGCGATTACGTTAAAATTGGCCAATCTTTATCATTTTTTTTCTCCCTCGGTAAATTATTTATTGACAATTCTCTGTGTATGGTGTGAAACCAGGGCTTTTACAGATAGATAGATAGATAGATAGATAGATAGATAGATAGATAGATAGAGAGAGAGAGAGAGAGAGAGAGAGAGAGAGAGAGAGAGAGAGAGAGAGAGAGAGAGAGAGAGAGAGAGAGACGTTCGAACGAGCGAAGGCGTAACGACAGTAAGCGGCTACTGTCCATTTAGCGATACGAATTTATTAATATTAAGATGCATGGGAGAATGTCTTTGGTATGGCGATAAACGAATTGTTAGAGAGTAGCTTAGAGTTGAGCATGTAACGTGCATTAGAGTTATCATTGCTCTTTGGCTAAAATTAGACTTTCTGCATCCAAAAGCACACAGTTCGACGACAGCTTTTTCATCTTTCATTGTTGTTCCTTCCTTTTGGATGCCGTCGATCGTTTGAGCGATGTCGACCTCCCCCCCCCCTCTCTCTTTCCCCAGTGAGATATCGGTAATACGGGCACGACGTCGGTGCGGATCTCGTAACCACCACAGCCTTGAAAATGCATTTTTTAAATAATGCTGCATCGGTGTTATTGTAAATCCGCGTGGATCGGTTTTATGAGAGCGGACGGGGAGATTAGGGAGGAGGAAGTGCGGGATGAACGATGAAGCAAGCCCGTGGAGCGGCGCACCTCCCGCGCTAATAATTAATATAAATCCTAGAGTATTATAATTTTCTACGATTAGGTGAATTCGAATGTAAAGGATGGACGGGAGCTCGAGGGCTAATTATTTACGAGTCTCTCCTCGGTCGAGGGATGCTGGACTAGAGATAAGAGGGAGTGCTAGGAAGCCGTGGGGCCTTGCGTATTGTTATTAGGATGCGCGGGGTTGTAATAGATCATCCGGGTTATTAATAGCCCTTGGAGTTGAGAAAAGGGGGCCGATCCGGGGAGTGAGCCTCGGGACGGGAAATCGCACTGCGCCGCGTTAGATTGGCGGCGAGGCGGCGACATAACTGAGGTATGCGTAAGCGCCGCGAGGGAACGTAAGAAGACGCGAAGAAAGAAAGAGTGGCTGTTGCCGGTGCTGGTACTGTTGCCGGTGCTGGTACTGTTGCTGTTGCTGCCGCTGCCGCTGCCGCTGTTGTTGATGTTTCTCCCCGAGGAGTACGCGGACCGCGCGAATCCCGAATGCCTTGCCTTTTATACGTGCGACGGGCAAGATCGATCGGACAACGCCCCGGAAGGGCGTTTATTCCCCCGATGAGCTGACGCGCGAGTTTAGTCATCCTCCGCATTATTATTGTTTACGCGCGGCGGAAGTGTCGCGGGGGGAGATTAAAATTAGACAGCGGCGGCAACGTCGACAGCCTCCCCGAGCGAAATCAGGAGCGACTCGGCGGGACGGTGGGTGGTGGGTGATGGGTGATGGGTGGGGTGGGGTGGGGAGTAAAATCGGAGGATCGGCCCGATACAGAGAAACGACGTTCGTGACTCGGGCCACGAAACGAGAGCTATGAAAATTTTCAGCGCGCAAATCAGCCGCCGAAAATTCAACTCACGTCCCGGGCAATATGTCACTCCGGACTCTACTAGGGTGAAAGAAAAAGCGGAGGAAACAAACAAAAAAAAAAAAAAAGAAAAAAGAAAAAAGAAACCGAACCGAAACGAACCGACCTCCTTTCTTAATCGGCCATCGATCAACTCATTGGCGCGCTTTATGTAATTTATTGCATAAAGTTTAAATGACGATGTATCGAATTATTATCGACGCACGAAATATAACGATTAAATGTTCCATTATCATTTTGCATTCGTCCCAATTTCCTGCCTCTGGAAATACAAATAAATACCGATTTCGGTGCACTTTAACTTCAAACCGAGCCGAAACTAAGTTTTTATCTTATGTAACCGACTGTTCTTCCACGCACGAATGTGAGTACTCGCTTGCAATGATCCGCGTATCTGCAATTTCAGCATATTATCTTATCAGATTAAAACAAACAGCCATCTAATTTAATAATTTCGCGCACGCGTTTCCTCCCTCGCTATTGTTCTTATTATTACCTCATTCGTCGCTGTAATTGGCCATTTTAGATAAAATCTTGAAGCCTTAATGCTTTTCATCGCCGCCTCAAATAACTTAATTCCAATATAAATGTTATTTTATCGGCAATTACAATATATATACATATATATATATATGTATGTATATGTATGTATGTAAGCGTGCGGGCGTGTGCGTATTTTTGAATAATTATATAATTTTTCTCTAACGATTTAATAAAATTTCGATGATGTTGATAAGCCAGAAGCAATTTTTTCACACGTAACAAGTGCACGGCGGCGGTTCACTTAAAAGATCGCGATCGCATTCATGACTCGCGAATCGCCTTTTTCCTTTTCTCTCTTCAAATACTCTTACCGATTAAGCTAATACGTAATGTCTATTGGCTAAAAAAATATGTTAGATTATAATTTATTAGAACAGCACTTGTCTGTTAAAAACGAGCGGCTCATACTTGTCTCTTCTGTTGGCCGGCAGTTTATCGCTTGAGGAATATCTTACGCATGTGTTTGCAGACATTCTTTAAATCATCATGCCTCTGTCTGAGACGTGACGGCAAATGTAATGGTAAAAAAGCGCCGTCGGTTTTTAATGACTTTATTATAAGCTCGCAGCCGTATGAGTGCGCGCATCCTCCGTACATCCGCACGCTTCCACATATATATATATATATATACATATATCTATATATATATATATTAGCAATGGAAATTAAATAATTGGTATTTTAGTCTTAGCGAGCGAGCTGCTAATATTGGACTTTACCCTTCACTTCTGCGGTTAATCCTTCATTTTAAGTAGCAATAATTTTTAATAACATTTTAAGCGATTGCCAAGAGCTGTTAATTCGTTATGGGACGGTGGGACGGTGGAAGAGAGAACCCTCCCCTCCCCCTTCCACGCCCCTTCCCCGCCCGGTGGGTGAGCGATCTATTATTGTCGATATTGTATAAAGGAGCATAAAATCAGACAGGTGCGCGCGCATATTTTTAGACATCCGAAGATAACAATGGCGTCCCGTCCGTCGTCGGACGCGAATAAATTCGCTGCAAGTAGTTATTCCGAGAGATAGCGGAGATAGTTTCCGCTGACGGCTAGCACTTTCCTTGACCAATTTCAAGTTCTGTAGAGTCGGCGACGAGAGGCCCGCCGATCTCGCGCACAGGGTTACTAGATCAAGCGCGAACTTCGGATGCAAATAGTCTAGGTCATCATCGGACATAAAATTTTGTTTTCAAACATTACAAAAATAACTATCTAAATTAATTGATGGCCTATTATTGTTATTATTAATTGGCCAATCTATAACTGACCACAACAAAGGCTTGCGAAACCCACGCGGAAACGGACGCTTTTTCATCTACTCTATTAAACTTATTGATTTAAGCAAATTGAAAAAGAAATATATATATATATATATATGATACACATGCGTACGCACGTGTGGATAATTTTATTTTCTTCCGTTACTTTGCGTATAAAGCGTTGCGCAGCAATTTCAAAGAATCGCGTGTAAAATAATAAATAACTTTTGCAATGGAAAGAGCTGCGATCGAATTTTATCTGAGTAGGATGACATGCCTTATTTATACGAATCGAGACCTTAAACAATAAATTAATAATCAAGTGTTAATCGGCGAAATGAAAAAAATTAATTTAATAGGTCAGTCTTATATTAAAAGTCGGCTTAGAAATGCTTGCGTCACGATAATGTCGGCGTCAGCTTATTACCATGAATATCAGCCGCATTTAGCGTTTACTGATTTTATACTGCTTCGGGTAATAAGAGCCGTAATCCAAATTATAAATGACATCCAGGCATAATGGCATCGCTTGTAAATACAAATGTCTTCAATGTATGGCCGACCGCTGCGCATTGACTCTCCGACATGACTCAGTCCCTCCAGTTTCACCGACCTGCTGCTTAATAAGTGTATCGAGTTCCTTCGTAAAAAGCTTCTTCTCCCGGGCTGCGGAGATATTTCAAATCAATGTACAATAATTCATTGGCATCTCTGAACGTTAGCCATTAACGGCTTAATATCCACTTGGCGCCAATTATATGCAAATAAATTCGATTGGCGCTATTCAATTTCCGACTCTTGCGTCACGTGACAAACATGTCAACGAAAATTACCACGACTACAAACCTTTGCTCGGTCTAACTGTTCCCTCTTCGCGGCTCATTACTCTCCTCCGCCTCGCTCATTTGTTATTCAACAATATGATTCATAGGAAGCGGAGATCATTGAGCTGATAAGAGTAGAAGCTCAACGCGTCAACTACATGAAACGGTCAAAAAGTGCAATGAATTATAATTAAAATGGATCGTTTAAGAACGCCAAGATCGAAACGACCTTTTCGGATTTTCAGCAAAATAATCCCGAAAATAAGCTTTGATTGGGGGGGAAAAAAAGAAAAAAAATCATAAAATTATAAATATCTTGGTTACCGAAGCTTATTGATAGATAACATTAATCCAATTTGTCTTTTATTCCCATTTGTCTGATCTAGCGCATAATAAAAGTGAATCATTGTCGTTCGAAAAGCCGTTCGAATAAATGTCTTCTGACGTAAGTGTTAGAAACTCGTTATTAGGGAAATTATATATATATATATATATATATGTAAAAGAAAAGCTTTGTACAAGTTTTAACGTTAATACCAGGATAATAAAAGCATTGTAATCGCGGATCGATTTAATGGTATTGATTTTAATATAGAAATTAAGATCTATCGATCTAAGCTAATTGTAAGCGAACGAGCCACGTAATCGTAATTCCTTTGTAATTAGGTCGAGTCTGTGAATCTGGCGCTAAATATCCTGGACGGCTGGCAAATACGAGACAACACCCTCTCGGTGCAGAGAGCAAAGTTCCAGCTTAAAGGCGCCTACGATCCCTCCTTGAAGCCTAAGAAGAAAAAGAAGGACAAGGAGAGGCAGCGGAAATTTGAAGAAAAGTGAGTTGAGTGAGAGAGAGAGAGAGAGAGAGAGAGGGGGGGGCCGTTATTGTAGTATACGGTGACAATGTATCGAGCGATAAGTACCCGAGCAAACGGCTAATTATTCGTCTTGGTTGCAGGCTCTTCGACTGGAGGCCGGAGAGAATGCGAGGAGAGCCGCTCAAGTGCGAGCGCGTAGTCATTATAAAAAATCTTTTCAAGCCGGAGGACTTCGATAAAGATGTGACGCTTCTTTTGGAGTACCAGCAAGACGTCAGATCCGAATGCATAAAATGCGGCGAGGTCAAAAAAGTTACCATCTATGATGTAAGTGCTAAATATGCAAGCGAGTAAATTTTCTTCCTCTCTCGGACGGCTCGTCGGAATCCAAAATAATTCCCCCCAACCTCCAGTAGATTCTTATTTATTTATTTATTTATTTATTACGATTCATTGTATTCGACTCGATCCCAGAGATTCATTAGGCTTAACCGGAAAAGCTAATCCCAACGATTCACAGCCATTAAATTATATTGTTTCCTTAAACTGCTAGTCTCTTGGGATATTTTTTTTTTCGTTTTTTTTTTTTTTTTGCATTCTTATTACGTTTTTGCCCAATCAACTTAATTGCTTGTATTTTCGTTTATAATGCGTAGATGGAAGTATTTCCCTATTCCTAAAATACACATGTCCGTTAAAATTGTGTAAGAGCTTTTAATACAATTGTAATAAAATTCACGAATTCTCAAGGGGAAAAAAACCTTGGAAGCTCTTCACAAGCAATATATTTTAGTTTATGAAGTAATAAGCACCACAATACGCTTACATGCTCATAATAATTTTATGATGTACTATCACTTCTCCAGAATGTATTTTCCGAGTATTGATGACAGAATAACGCAAGTTTAAGGTTCAGCCGTAACGCACGTACCTTAACACCACTACCAGCTCATTAAAATAATCTTACTCATTATTATTATTGTTATTCGGGTTATTATTATTATTATTATTACTATTGTTAGTAGTAGTAGTAGTAGTAGTAGTAGTAGTAGTAGTAGTAGTAGTAGTAGTATTATTGATGGTTACCACTAGTAGTACGTGCGGCAGAAAATAACCAAAATTTGGTTATTTCGAAAGCAACGAAAAAATAATGAATGCCCATTCACTGAGTTAAAATGTTAACGTGAAAAGGAATCTCTCATTGATTTGTACGCAAATAATGGAAAGTTACGGCGCGTTTCGTAAATTTACATATGAAATATTCTATATTTTAAAATAATAAAAAAAAAAAAAAAAAAAAAAAAAAAAAAAAAAATAAATTTGCAATCTCAGAGGCATCCCGAAGGTGTGGCGCAAGTCACATTCAAAGAACCCGAAGAAGCTCAAGCTTGTATACAATTACTGAATGGACGCTGGTTCGGACAAAGGAAAATAACAGCGGAAATTTGGGATGGCAAAACTAAATACAAGTGAGTAAATCTTCTTCCGTTCTCAGTGACTCGAGTACTATAGCCGTTAAACAGATAGTAACAATACCATCATCATCATCTCTCTCTCTCTCTCTCTCTCTCTCTCTCTCTCTCTCTATCACACCCTCTTCGCACATCTTCCTTCGTCGAGGCTTTCTCACTAAAAACATAATTTAATTATGAAAATTACAACGTCTCATATTTATATTCAGGATTCGAGAAACGGAAGAAGAAATTGAAGCGAGAATAAATAAATGGGATAAATATTTAGAAGAACAAGACGAAGCCGAAGAAAAGAGTAAAAAGGATGCTGAGGAAAAATGTGAAACGTCAAGTAATAAATAGATAGATAAACTTCTTTGCGGCCCATTAAATTAAATTTCAATATTAATGTAAAAGAATAGAAAAAAGAAAAAAAATTTCATACCGATCAACGTTTTACTAAGTTTTTAAATGAAATATATTAGCTATAAAATAAAATACATTTTAAACAATTGGACAACAATAATTAATAGTAGTTCATTAGGGTGGCAATGCAATTGCCAAAAGCAATGTGAATGTATACAAGAACAAAAAATGATCATTTAAAATAAATTATATAAAAAATAGATGTTGTCTTAAATTTAAATGTACAAATGTACGATTACTGTCATTTAAAATTTGTAATAAAGATGAATGTCTGACTATCATTGTTTACAATGATTATAGAAATAAATAAGGATTAATGAATCATATGTTTTCAGAATTATTGTTGCTCATTTATTTATTTATTATACTCACAATATACCTCTAACAATGTACCTATTTATTTATTAATAACCGAATGAATGCAATTTTTATTATTTGTAAATAAAATAGGTACCTGTAATATCATTTGTAGACTAATGTAGAATACTGGACACAGCATTGCATAAGGTAAGCGCATAATACATAACTTCATGAGTAAAATGGAATTAATATTAATGTGGCGAATGAATATTAAAATGAACTGTTAATAATTTAGTTTATTACAAATTGTTTATTTCACGATGCAAATTGTTCCCGTGTGCAAATGTATGTATCAATTTTAAAATTGAGATGAGCTAATAAAGTGACTTTAAAAGTAGATTTATTTTTAATATCGAGTAATATTAGAGGCAATGCTCTCGTAAATAAGCTGGACTATTTAGAATATCAAAAGCGAAAGGAAATGAATAAAGAGACGCGGTATTTGGCGCCACCTAAGTCTGTGTGGGTTTCGGGGAACTAAGTACTGCTGAGTCGATAATGTTGATTACTGTTCAGAGACATTAGAAATATAAAATGTTTTTTTTTTCCCTCCTCTCGTTAAATATTGATTTATCGGACTGAACGAACAAAGAATCCCTAATCCTTGATATAGATATTTAAAGTCATTTAAAACGAATTGCCATACTTGAACACTCGTTACGGCTTGTTTTCTATCGCTGTCTGGGAATTGTTAATCTTGAAAAATCACGATGGAGTGAACTGAGTGGGAAAAATGGCTTCCGTGAAAAGTATGCAGGGTAAAGTGGATATTATTAATTAATTCATAAAGTTAAAAGCCATTCGCATGAAATGTCACACGTCGATCCTTGGTAATCGCATGTTTCCCATGGAAAGCGATAGGGAGACGAGGTAAGCAAAGAAAGTGCTAATAAGTTTTATAAACTCGAATAATTTCGTAAACTTATTTATTCTTTGGATTTTATGGATCGTAGGAACGAGCTCAAGGTTATTGACGAAATATGAAATGACGTTGGAAATCGGGTATTGTACGATACCGGTTGTGGATCAACGTATTTGAAACGAATTTACGGGGAATGAGAGTGAGTCGAAGGTATTTAGTAGCCGAGCCACGGAGCTTAAAGTGTGATAAATGATAAATTAAATATTGTAAGCAAGCAGTCGAATTAATTAATTCGGAAAGCTAATGGGAGACGGAAATGCTTATTGCATGGGGCCGAGGGATCCACGCGCACTGTCCCCAGGTTGACAAAACAATAGTCGCTGGCCGTCCCGGGGAATAAAATTTATCGCCATCCTTTGAAACGTCGGGAGCCACCCCACACGTAGCTCCAACGGACTTATTAATTTCCGCGTGGATGGATCGAACAATCGGCGCGGTCGGATTTACATGAAAAGCCACGAATATAAAAGAGCGGACAATAATATGGGCAATAGTAGAAACGCGAGCGCATCTCGCACATAAGTGCTCGGGCACGTTCATCGCTTATCCCACCGCCCGCCACCGCCACTACCCCTCCCCGTCCCTAGCGCGCCCACGTCTCTCTCGCTGCTCCTCGTGCACTTTGCCCGCGCCATCGCCGTCGAATTACGCTCGTCATATACGCTCAGAGGCAGACAAAGCCTCCCTCCCCCTCGTGCACGAGGTTACGGACGCTCCCCGCTCGGTGGCTGTGGGAGGGGGATCGACCGAGGCTAAGAATTCGCTAAGTATTTCTATTATTGAATTCTCTCGCATTTAATTAATGCTCGGCGAAGCGTCGCGGACGCTATTGCCGGTCGGTCGGCCGACCGGCCGGCCGACCGACCCATACCGACCCATACCGACCCCTACCGACCCTTTACCCACCCTTTACCGACCCTTTACCGACCCCCGCCCGGTAGATCTACCTGTTGGCCGCGCACGTTATGAATTTGCAATAAGCGAACGCAACGGGCCCGTCGCCATCCGCGCCTCTCATCTTCGCGCTCGCCTACTCCCGGGCACGTGCTCGTTCGCTCTTTTTCTTCTCCAATAAACATACACGAGCCCTTTACGAGCATCTCCCCGAAGAGGGTGGCCGAGTGAGCGAACGGCTCGCTACAGCTCTGCCGCTGATCTCGAGCATATTTCAAGCATCATTCCATTCATAGGCAATAGATAGGAGCGGGAGAGCGACCGATCGGGAACGAGAACTAGAGAGAGAGAGAGAGAGAGAGAGAGAGAGAGAGAGAGAGCGGGGAGGGTATAAAGGACGCCCCGGTGGCAATATCACTGACAAATTCAATGCACGACTATTAGCAGCGGGGTGTACAACCTACTCCATTGTCAAGTGGCCACGTGCGCGATGACTGCCGCAACTCCGGGCCTCGCTAACCTGGGGAGCGCAGGCCGAGTTGCAAGGAAGGATGCTGATGGTGAAGGGTGGGGTCGCGCGAGAGAAAAGTACCGTGTCATTTGAAGCGAGTTATGGGAGTAGAGCGCGGTACTGTGATGTATACGTAGACGTCGAGGCCGAGGCCCGGTGTTCGATCCTTAGGACCCGTGGGGTGTAAAAAAGCTCCCGGGCGCAATGTCACGCTCATCTCCGAAGTTATATTGGATTTGTCCGGGTGGGGCAGAGTCCACCCACTGGGATAATAATAGCCCCTTCTCGGCGTAGGAAGGACCTGTTAGATTACACATGAGATTAGGCGCGCGTATAACACATTAGATGTCGATTCGATATGGCCTGATGATGTTTCCTCTACGCAATAAATGGACGCGCGTGCTTGAGCACTGGAGGACCGGCGCGCGTGGGACGTGGAAGGAAATCAAAAGGAGTGCGACTGGGGTGGCTTTTATTAAAAGCCATCGTTCAACGCTTAACTGATTTTTCGACGGTTCGTGAAATGAGAAGGGCCGATATATATATATATATATATATATATATATACATAAATGTGCGTGGAAGTGTTCCTTCGCTCTAGTCCAGTCCTCTCTAACTCGCCCTCTCTCTCTCTCTCTCTCTCTCTCTCTCTCTCTCACGATCCTTCTTCCAGACTCGAGCCCCCACCACCCTTCCACGCGCCTCCGCCTCCGCGTCCGCCGCCTCCCTCGGTCGCTCGGCCCTCAGATAGTCCCTTGCAGTCCCTCTTCCACTCAAGACCTTTACGATTGCTTAACTCACGGCATTTGTCCTTTTGCGAGGGAGGAATTCTTCCGTTATAAGATGGTGTGCTGATGTGTCTCGAGAGAATGAATCTCGATTTTCCAAGAGTTCTCGCCGTTAAATAACACTGTGGGACCGCGAGGACCGCGTTCTCGAGTAGCTCGATCCACCCCTCCCCCATCCCCCATGCCCCTACCCGACACTTTCCTTCTTTTGCGCTCTCCTCGAATTATTGATGTAAACACTTTCGACCTACCGAAGACGAATTATTTCTTCCTTTTCCACAAGGCTCCGCAGTGCCTTTCCATCTCTCACCCTCCCCTCACCCCACCCCACCCCGCCCCCCGTCTTCTTTGTTCTTCGTCTCTTTTATTTGCTCCGTTATTTACGTAAGCAACATCATTCACCTTTAGTCGGACATTCTTCCCTACAAGAGTATTCAAATTATTCGATAATATTTCTTTTATTAAAATATTCATAAAAAATTGAGACAGAATGTAGCAGAAACGGTAAAGATCTTTACTCTATGCGTACACGTTCTAAAGGGAATCAATTACGATTTCCTTTACTCAATAAATTCAATTATCTTATCAAAATAAATCGCTGTTCTGGATAACTTTTTTCAATTGTAAACACCTTCCAGCAACCTTTCAATTTTAATAATGTAAATAGTATGTCTGAATAATTAATTACCCTGCTTATAAATATTTATGAACAACTTTTAACAAAGTGACAGTTGCATATGAAATGAAACCAGTACAATTTGCTTTTAATATTAAACGAAGAAAAAAAAAACAAAAAAAAAAAAAATTTGCAACCTAAAATATTTCAATTATTTTCGAAGGAATAAAGTTTCAACAAAGACTTCCGAATAATTTGAAAAAACGTTCATTACACTCATCGTACGGGTCTTGGTAATTTAAAAAGGGAAGCAAGTTCAGCTGAATATAAACAAATAGTTCCTAATGGATGTTGTAAATTGCTTTACAACATGTCCAAAGATTTTTTTCTCATATTTGTATATTATATAAAGTACTAGTAACCGGATAACTTGGTTCTTACAATCAAATAATATCAGAATCGATTTATTCTAATAAATCATTAAAAATCGACAAATGAAGAAAAACGAGGCGAAAGCTATCCCGTAGCACAATGAATTCGCTCAAAGGTATTGAAGTTACGATTAAAAAAGAATTCATCCCCTCCGCGGTGCCGATTATCTTACAAAATTAACCCTCCCTAAGCTACTCTGTGCTTCAAAGTACATCGAAAAGTTTGCTCCGACTCTCGGACGCTCATCCCCTTCGTTTCCTATATTATCCGGGGAATAATTGATTCGTGCTACGGAGCGAGGGAGGGGAGTGAAGCGAGGGGTTGAGAAGAGAGCGAGAGAGAGAAAGGTGGAGAGAGAGAGAGAGAAGAGTTGCGAGCAGCGAGTTTTTTGCGCGAATTAATCTTTCGTCGGGAAGCGACGGCGATGTCCGGGTGCGTGTGAGGTCGAGCGGATGATTGCCACGACGGAGCAGTAGACCGCCGTTAGATAAGCCTAATATGCCGGCCCTCCCCGCCCTTCGTCGCAGTCATTGACCGAGTGCGGCGGACACGCTTCCTCTTCTTCTTCTTCTTCTTCTTCTTCTTCTTCTTCTTCAATAATTTCTCGTTCAGTTGAGTAACCGTCGACGGATTTTTAATTTCACTCCTAAAGTCATTTTGGTCTTGTGATTGGTTTGGCGATCGGGCCGACGCTGCCCTGGTGAATCCTGGCACCGAGCCGGCAAAATCGCCACATTGATTAACCAAGCGAACCAATCGGAGGCTCGAATCTGAATTTCAGTGCTACCCTTAAAGCGCGGACGGTCAAGCGATCGGGAGGTACGTATTGATATTTAGATCGATCGATCACTCGCTAATGACGAAGCTCCACTCGACCGCGTATAATGCGATACGAAGGAGAACTTTCTATGAGCCGTCAACTGGATTAATGAAAAAATACCTCCTCGATAAAGGGAAGCTCTTCCTTGTAATTCATGTCGCCGCGACAATTAAATATAATAGCCTTTAATTCCTTTCTTCCTCGGCACAAGCCCCCGCTACTTTAGCAGCCGCCATTCAGGAATCCGGACGGTTTTATTTCAACAATTGCGAATTCACTCCTTTTCCCTACTTTACTTCTAAACAAATTTTCAGCTCCGTACGTGTGTGCATACGCGCACAAGTACGATACGCGAAAGTGCCGACTAGACGAAATCAAATACCATTAACCTTTAATACTTTTAATAATCCTTATTATTATTATTATACCTGTATTTCTTTACACTTCTACGTCTAATTCTTTAATCTGATTTTTTTTTCTTTCTTTCTTTCATTTTTTTTTTCGTTGTTCTTTTCTTTTAGAATAACCAAGCTGATACTTCTTCATACAACGGCTTGAAAGCACTGAAAATCGATGTCTTATTCACGATGTCAATAACAATGACGCGCATTACCAATCAACCAATCATCATAATTTTTATTTAATATATGAGCTACCACTACTCACAATTGGCCAATACGTTCTATTGAAATTATATAAGGTATTATTGAATGAGATGACAACCGCAATGAAGCTTAAAATCATCCTTACACGTCATTTATAAGCTACGTACGTTATTTTATTATAATGGGCCATTGCGTAATAAAAATCATACAGAAATCGTAGACGATTGTTATTATTTATAATTATTTATAATTATTTATAATTACGTTTTCTAGAGCACAGTGTCGTTTTTACGCGTATTTTGCTTATACGTCGTTGGGCATTGAAAAATAATATTAGACAGAAGGGAGACTGTGTCAAGAGCAGATAAAAAAGAAGATCGACGACTGAGTAATAAAAAATTATTCAAATACTTTGTAAATTAGAATGGGAAAGTTGCTCGAGTTATTTTATCTTTGTCCTGATGGAGGAGGCTCAGTAGCTTAAGACATAAGAGCTTGCATAAGTAATAAAAAGTGCGGGACATGCGACATTCCATATCCGCCATGTTTCGATGAAACTTTTGTAGCCTCTCTTTTCTATTTCTTTTTCTTAACACTTCTTACTTAACGTATTTTCTTTTTCATTCCGCTAGTTCGGCTCGAGTCTTTAATTAGCCTTTGCCTTTCATGCCTCTCTCTCTCTCCCTCTCTCTCTACTCGCCTCTCGAAATACGTGCCCCCTCCCTCCCGCAGTCCACAAATACAAATGTACTCTTCTTTTTTTTTTTTTTGCGATTTCTCAACTGGAATTTATAAACTTACAAATATTTACAATCCCCGGGCAATATTATGCTATGCGAAATTTATATACGCAGGATAACATTTTTTCCATACTTTTTCGATATAATGGAGTGGATATTTCAAGACTCCCCGACACAAATATATTATCGATTTTGACGTAAACGAGTTCATCCCGGCCGAAAGAGAAATCGTGAAAATCTTAAAAATCTTGTGTCCATTTTTGAAATTATTTGTAAAACAAGAAATTCATTCCCCCGCAAGCGGTTATTAATAATACAAAGTTTCACGGTATTAATATTCGCGACTCTCCGATGATTCCGCCATTACTTAGTTTATTATTAATATCTCTCCCCTCCCCCATCCGTCCAAAGAATTTCGATTTAATACAGTGTGTGTTAAAATTTGAAAATAACAATTATTTACCAACATTGGATAAGCAAAGCCGACCTTTTAACGCTTTAAACGAGCTTTATGGTTGATGGATGGACTTTGATGGAATAAATTTCTCAAAGTTATAATAATTTTCCAAAGAGGGCCGTAGCAAAAGTAGGAACGAGTGACATGATATTATTGGGGTTATTCCTGGTTATTGAGAATACTTTATCTGCCGAGCTGATGGATAAATATTTAGCTTTTATATCCGAGCAAATTGAACGACCGACGACAATAAAAATTGAATTATTTAACGGTAATAACGGGAGATTAGAGTCGTAATAGCAGTAGTAGTAGTAGTAGTAGTAGTAGTAGCAGTAGTAGCAGTAGAAGGAAGATTAGTGGCGGTGTCTTGGCGTACAATGTATTAATAAAGCGAGTAGTTGGAGGATTCTTCCGTCATTCTCGAATCCTCGTGGAAGTCTTTGTCGTCGGGGGGGTGGGGGGGGGGTGACGCGCGAGGGTAAAGGCCGAAATATGCGAAATATCACTTAAGCCGTAGTCGTCGTCGTGGTAATAAGCGAGAAGGTACGTTACGTATCACTTAATCATTTGGTCGGGGCGCGGGTATCTCTATACACGGCCATTTATATCCTCGAAATCCGTATGAAAATATTTTAATGAGTAAGGTCTCGAGCGGCATACTGAGAGGCTCGTAAAAAAGAAAAGCCGAGAGTCAGGACGGCAAAGTAAGACGCCTTCGGCGCGAAATCAACCGCACCGGGGCAATCGTCGTCCTCGTTACTTATTCCGCGCAGCCTTTAGCCACTCATTTGCGATTCCCTTGGAGCGCCCAGCGTGAAAAGTAATCGTTCCGCATATCGGCCTCGTCGCTTTTTCTCCCCATCACGTCCTGGCAGCTGCCTACCCACCTCGGCCCTCGCCTACCTCGACTACCTCGCGGCCCTCGCGGCCCTCGCGGCCCTCGCCGCCATTCATCCGCGATTTCCTCGGCGGAGCTGGAAAAACTCGTGGAATTCCCTTGGGGATCGGGGGATCGGGGAAGGGGGAGGGGGAAGGGGTGGGATGCGCGTGAGAGAGCCCCGGACCGTCGGCTACAGCGCGAGCCAGCCGCGGTAGAATGGATGCTGTGTGAGGGAGAGAGAGAGAGTGAGAGGGGGGGCGGGGGTGCAGGGTGTTCACCGGCTTGGAGGATACAAGGGCCGCGTCGACTCGACGCTTACGACGCTACGAAATTAAGCTTCCCCAAAAGAGCGCCAGCCCAACTGTTAATTAAGACTAATTATCCGTCGACGGAGGCGCGGCTCTCGCTCTCGGCCCGAACCGCAGCCACGGCCACCCCCGCCTCCACCCCTAGGTGCAACGCGTAGGTTATACGGTACCGCGTAATGCCGACGTCGTGCATCAAAGTCGGGGCTCGAGGAGGCGACTACGTACGAATTTCTTAATACCCGCGGCGTCATGAACGCGTAGAGGCTCTGTACAGTAGTTGTAGCTGCCTGGGCCGAATAAAAAAAAAAAGGGGCGCTCAGTGGGAGGGAGAGAGGAGTCGAGAGTTCATTGTGGGATCAATACAGAGACGAGCTTGGGAGCTCTCGCGTAGGAGTGGCATCGTCGCCTCATTGGACGTCGTGTCCCTGGCTGCCGATTGGTCGATGCCTCGGCACTGCCAGGAGGCGGAGTCCCCGTCCCCGCTTCCTCTGGCTCGCGGCGCTGCTCGCGCTACTACTTCTCCCTCTCCCCGTCGTCGTCCCACTCACTCTCGCTCTCTCTCTCTCTCTCTCTCTCTGTCCCTCTCTGTTCCTCTCCATCTCTCGCTCCGTCTCACCGTCTCTCCGTCTCTCGTACACTCGGGTGGGCGCATTCTGCGTTTATCTGTCCGTCTCTTTCTCGGAGCTCGGCTCGGGCCGAGCCAGTGACTCTCGCGCGCGAGGAGAGTGGCGGTGCTGCCGGTGGTGGCAGCAACGACGGCAACGACGGCAACGACGGCAACGGCGGCAACGGTGGCGGTAGCGGTGACGGTGGCGGTGGCAGCAGCACCATCACCAGCACCACCAGCAGCACCAGCAGCAGCAACAGCAGCAGCAACAGCAGCAGCAGTGGCAGCAGCAGCAGCAGCAGCAGCAGCAGTAACAGCAGCAGCAGCCGACGACGACGATCGTAGAACTAGAAAAAGACGGGAGAAGTCGACGGCGCATGGGGCCCCGGAGTCAGGGCTCAGTCTGCGTTTGTCCATCGGAGGAACACGCTGTCGGAGACCTGTTCGGCGTATCGCGAGCCGAGATCGAGGGACAGAGAGACAGAGACAGTAAGAGGAATCGGGAAATCGAGGAAGGGAAATTAAAGTCATCGACGTGAGCAGTGACACTCGCTTCGTTATCCCGGATCTCGGCAGCAAGTGCGCGATCGTCGGCTGGCCCAAGTGTCCGCGGACTGTGCTATCTGGTTGAACGTGGTCGTCCCCGCTTGTCGAGGGGGAGGAGGGACCGTAGCCGCACGTGGACCGAGGCCATGACAGCTCGCTAAGCCGGAAGTTCGGGCCCGGGCGAGCGATCGAGTGCGTCGGGCGGGAGGCTCACCAGATAATAGGGAGGGCTCTCGTTCCCGGTCGCGCGTCATTCCCCGGATCGCTGGCGGAGGCATCGCGAGCCTTGGCGTCGGATTACCCGGCGGTCGGTTATCCCGCTGGCGCGACGTTCGCGTACACGAACCGTCAGGCCGGCGACGGCAGCAGCGGAGGCGGGGCCGGCAGCGGAGTCGGGTCTGCCGGGGTTCCGGGAGGCCCGCCAAGGGGGGTGATGAGCTGCTCCGAGGTTATGTATCAATACTGTCCGTATTTTTATCAGAGGCCACCGCCGCCCCATCCCCATGCGGCCTCACACCCGAGCGTCGCCCACGCGGCCAACCCCCACACGGCCCACCACAGTCCCGCGAGGCCGGCGCCCTTCCAGCCCTTCTCCACGGCGGCGCCTACCCACCAATACGACAGGGTGAGTACCTCTTATTCTTTTTTTGTTTTAACTTGTCTCCCTTGTCGTCGGCCTTTGTCTTTCCTTTCGCTTTATTAACGTTGTTGGCGAGAGGAACCGGACCGACGGGACCGATCCAGCAACGATCTATGCAATTTATGCCACGCGACTCGCATCCTCCCTATCCACTAACCCGACCCTTATTAGCCTCGGCACTTGCCAAAGTCTCGATCCTGGCCGTCGATGCCCAAGCCGCCCATTTACGGTAAATATTTACTTTTACTCCCGGCCAACTCCTTCCCTACCGCTTTTATAGTCTTTTGGCATTTTAAACTGGTTCCGTTTAAATGCTTATGGGACTTGCTTATGGTATGAGCCTATTTTCGGGGGCTTTATTGTGTCGATCCCCTAGATTTAAATTTCCACTACGACTACAAGGTTTTCGATTTTTTCATTACATACATATATACATATATATATATATATATATATATTTTAATTTATATAATAGAGGCTACGACACCACGTCACTTTTACAATACATTTACCTATTTTCATGTACGGCGGCTAATAGTCGTTATTACCGAGAAGTGAATCCATCCAGCCGATAGATTACAATAGCTTTTTTTATTCAGAGAAAAAACTACGTTAATTGCCATACTTATATATTTGTAGGCATTTAACATCAGTTAAATAAATTATAGTAACAAGTGATTGACAAACTACGAAATATGTTAAAGAATTAATATTCTTGAAATTAGTTAAAGTTAAAGGATACATTCGAGATAACGTTATTATTGCTGGGGAAATTGCTGGAAAATTATTTCCAGCAATAAAAATAAGTGTAAGGAGTTATAGGGTAATATTCTTGAATGGTGGTTCGATGGAGGTGTAATGCAAAGTGAAAGATCTCGTTAACGATTAAATAATGTGATTCGACCAAGTGATTAAATAAGTAGAAAGTTTCGCTGAAATTATTATAATATATTACATAGGAACGTAGTACGCGAAGCGCAAGATACAATGTTATTGATTGTATCACGAGTTTTGCATAAATATGCATAAGTATCGTGTTATTTTGGCATTAAAGTGCTAACAATGTTTGAAGGTGGCGTCGAAAATAATTTCTTCGAGTGCGTATTGACGATGCAAACACTGAGTCAAATCTCTCGCATCTCACCATCACTTATTGCCGATTATATTGTATTTGTTGAAACATCGTATGGAACTAAGGCCGCCAGTATATAATATTCAAGTGCCCGACAGATATCCGAAGAACTTAATCGGATTAGTGTCCGTCACCGAGTGATAAATCATAATCCTCAAAAGCACGCTGAGCAGGTGTAGTCGGCTAACAGGATTATGACACCCTATAATGATCTTTTCAGCCGGAATCCTTTATATACTTTGCTGGGCCGGCAATGCAAATATAGGATTAGGCTCATTCAATTCCGCCTCTTAACGGGCCGCTCGCAATAATACCTCACTGTCATTGATACGTATTTCTAAAGCGTTTTTCACTCGTCACTTTCGTATGGCTAATCACTCGTGTCACAATTACTATTCTTGATATTACATTCTATTATTAATGAATCGATAGAATAGAATAGATAATAAAGTCAAGATGTATCGATGTATTATTCTTGATGAACGGTACATAAATTTCCATAAACATTCACTTGTTTATGACTTAATCATTGTATCGGCTCGTAAGCCTTTTTCCTTCTCATTTCCGTTAAATTGAATGACACATTTAAATGACAAGCGACGAGTACGTAATTAATATGAAAGCGGGTCTATTGGCGTTGTTGGAGGGAATGAAAAATCGAAGGGTTGCGCGTGCAGTCGCGCAATTTATCGATGGCGAGTTTATTTAAGAGATCTTGCGCTGGCATTCCGGGGCACCGAAGTAAAATAATCGATTATAAATGTAGGTAATCGGTGGTTTACGGCGATTTATAGGGCGACGTAACGTGACTAGTTTCCTGAAAACCTCGCTGAAACTCGCACTCGAATCACGCGGAAGGAGCGATTTTTCGAGTTACGGGGTAGGGGGTGGACGGGTGGGTGGGGAAGTCGGATCGCGTACCCGAGGTGCGCATCTACCGGATGATAGAATTCGCTCATTGGCTCGTGATCCGCAAATGGGCCGCCGTACGTGGGCAAGCGGTACGCGTAAGTCCCATGCTGCACGGGCCCACTGCCGGTCGCCCCCGACAAAGAAGAGCGCCGCTCGAGCCGACAAAGATACATTCGTCATCGACGAGCCGAAATCCGGGCGCAAGAAACTTATCTAAGGAGCGTTTTCGAGGAGCCGGGCGGCTCATTACCACTCGGGGCGAGACTCTCGGAGCGACGACGGATCCCTGGTCCGTTACAACGAGCCGGGGGAAAAAGCATCTCGGAGAAAAGGACAAAAAGACGGCCCTCTCCGTTCTCCCGGTCGCGCGCAGGGACTTTTGTAATTGACGTAGATTGCGCCGTAAATCCTTTTAAATTACCGTCTCTATCGCTTCCCGTCCTCCCCGTCCTCCCCGTCCACCCCGCTCTTCGCGTCCTTCGCGTCCTTCGCGTCCGCACCCCTGTTAGCCCCCCCCCCCTCGCATCCCTCCCTGGCCGCCGGTCCGACGCACAGAGACACTCGCCGGGAGAGAAGAAGAAGGTCTCGGAAGCCGAATTCGGGAGTGCGGGGAGGATGTTGGGAGGTGACGAGCGCAGTCCCGGGTAACGATTGAGGACGTTTCGCGCGAATTCCCTCGGCTCCGACTACTCGGAGGAATAGTTCCGTCAACCCCTTCCTCCGAGAGCCCCTTTCCCGAACTTTGTCTGGGCGGAGGTCGTTTGGCCGTTTGCTCGGAGGGTGGCTTCCGTTACGTCATGCTTTGCGATGACGACGTAGTCGAGGAGTCGTCGTGTCCGCGTTCTGCCCGAGGACACGGAGCGAGGACACGGAGCGAGGTCGCGGAGCGACCTTTGGAGCGCGAGCCGCTAAAGTCGAAGGGAAAATTAGATAAAGAGGCTCTCGTAGGCATTCGCATGGAGCTCCGTTACTTTGCATATCTTAATTTCATGTAAGCTTATTATAAGCCGCTGATACAATCGAGCCTTCCCCTTGATTTATTTTATCTCGACTATTTCATTCACTTTCAATGCGACATGCGATTAATCTATTTATTTATTTATTTTTTTTTTTTTTTTCGTTCTTTTCTTTATGAAATTCTTTGTATCTGCGAATGCAGACGATCTTGTCAATGTGATCTCGAGTGTCGGCGATATCGATAAAGTCACGGGGCTCTATCCTTGCCCTTTTATCTCGCTCATTAATTACGTTCCTTACAACTTGCGAATCTCCCGACACGAGCGCACGGAAAAATTATTACAAAGAAATAACGCACCCCGCCGCTTCATTCCCTCAAAGCATAGACGATGTAATTATCGATGAATCGATGCTGCTCCGTAGAAATTATCCCCCGAGTGCCGATGGACCAGAGGTTATTTTAATCTCGCTCCTTACATTCCTAACGCACAATTTATAGATTCGACAGAAATAATTTAACGCCAACGTTACGCATTATAAATAAAGACGACCCTCTTCCCGTTCTTTTATTTATTTATTTCTTTATTTTATTTTTTATTTATTTTTATAAAGAAAAAAGAGGAGAAAATGACCGCGGCTTCGCTTCTTTCATCGACTCGCTCTATTTCGGAGCCCTTCTCGTACTTTCGATACGCCACCTCCACGTCGAAGGTCCGAAAGGAACCTTTCTCCCGAGGCACATGTGCCCCAAATTTTTCTCCCGCTGTCCGACTCCCCGCCCCACCGCCCAGGACATTTTCATATATTCATCCGCCGGTAACCGTGTGCCCTCAGCCTCCCATTCTATGAATTTCTCCTCTTTTATCTCGCCCCTCATCCTGCTCGGACGTTTTATCTTTGGCTCGCTCCCCTCGTTCTCCTCGCACCCCGGCCCTGCGGCCGTGCTCGCTCGCTCCCGTTCCCGCTCTCGCTCTGTCGCGCTCGGGCTTTATTGTGCATGCGCGCTCTCCGGTATCCTCTCCTTTCTCTTCCGCGCGCACTCCGATCTCCTCCCGCCTTCGACATTTATTTACCATTCTGTTGTCAGGGCCGATTATGTTGTCAGATGATCGGCGACGGCGACGGCGACGGCGACGGTGGCGGCGGTGGCGGTGGCGGTGGCGAAGGCGCGCGCGCGCGCGCGCGCGTGCGAGTCAACGGCTTTCGTTGCGACCGAGCGGACCGTCGATAAATTCAATTAATTAAGCCGACGGCGATACCGCGCACCGATCCTCCGAGCAGATAAATAGATTTCCAACATCTGATTGATAATGCGTCCCGCGCATCTGCGCCCGGCCGCCCCGCCTGCTCGCCACACCCCCCCTCTCTCTCTCACTCTACCCGGCCCCTCACGCACACGCGCACGCACACGCGCACCGCCGACCGCCAACAAAAATGAGCCTTACGCGAATTTATCGTCTCTTTAACGGGCTAATAGGTTTTAATTGTGCTTTTTATTTCGAGCGCGGTATTATAAAAGCACCGGGGTCCTTTAAAAAGGCCGACGTCACGTACGAGTGGAGGCCGCATTTTTATAGCGGCGACATCTTTCGCCGGCTTGAGTTATGGATTACAAGCGATAGTAGTGTATCAATTATGTGATCGAGACGACTCCCCCTCCCCTTACCCCTCCCCATCCCCTCCCCGCTACCCGTACATCCCATTATTTACTCGCCCTCATGATTATTCATTTCTCATGACGACAGGGCCCTTCGTTAACCCTCCCCGCCCCACCACCGCCCAGACAAACCCGACTTCTCTTAATTTTTCTTTACGTGTTAATTATATTGATCCTTCATAAATTCGGCTCCTCCCTTACCCTCGCTCCCATTATTCATAACAAACATTCCAGCCTCCCAGTTTTACTTAACTTGGCTTTACGTTCCCTCCCTCTCCGCTCGTTGTTTGTCAAATTTTCGCTTTACCGCGACTCGCTTACGTCAATGGCTCGACATACAGGACGACAAATTCATAACCACTCTCTTCTTTTGCCCTTTCTTTTTCTTATTCTTTTTCTTATTCTTTTTTTTTTGTCTCATTTTCTGCTTTATTGAAATCTCGAGTCATTTGTAATCGATTTTATTTGTCACATATTTTCCTTTTTTGTTAAATAATTCACGGCTTCGCAGGCTATAATTCAGCCTGCCCCTGCTGCCGAGAGAAAATGTATAATAAATCAAATTGAAAGTGTACCGTATTTATGTCGCTGGATTCGATTAAGCCAAACTTATAATTAACGGTATCCACATTACAAAATGCTTTAAACTGAAAATTACTTATCTTTTTATCAATATACGTATATATGTACATGCACATGCACACGTACATGTATGTATACGTATTACGTAAGGACCAGCGATTTAATTTAATTTCAGTTACATTATATCAATATTCGACATTATACTTTCAAAACTAATCCGATACCTATATATCCTATTAATTACATTTATGCTGATTCGGATTCTTTAAACGCTAGACTTGATCATTGAGCCATTTAATCAATGCACTAGAAAGACTCGTAGACCTGCACAGGGGCTCGAATGACTGAGGGCTGCGGCCCTTCTTTGTATTTCGGGCTTTTATCGAGAAAACGTCAGAGAAATATTAAGTAATATGAGAAGAATTTGAATTTGTCATGAGAAAATGTAAATAAGTGGAAATAAAATGGAAGAGTCCCGCGTTTAAATGGATTTCTCAATATACGTAATGAATGCAAGGTCATTGGGTCCGAGGCGACAATTAAAAAAAAAAATAAAAGGAATGAAAGGGATATAAAGATGGGGAGAAATGAAAAGGAACGAAAGGTTGCAACAAATGAAATTTCAATATTAAAAGAGTCTTGAGGATTCCGCAAAAATCCCTGGGATTCTTTCGTGCGGTATTGAGCCATCCCCTGTACATAGTATGAAAGCTGCACACTGTACATCAGGAACTCCCTCGGTTTCGCCTAAATCAAGTCACTCTTGAAAGCCCTCGACCCCTGCGCACCTTCGTCTTCGGCACTCATATATAAATTTCAATTATCGGCAAGCCGCGCGAAATCGAATACACGATCATATATGCGCGGAGTGAGAGTCGGTGAGAAAAAGTGAGAGAGAGAGAGAGGGAGCGAGGGTAAGGTCCACGGGTCTCGCGCGAGCTCAGTGATCTTGATCGGAGCGAGTTTCACGGAGTCTCTCTTTCTCACTCTTCGTCCCTCTCCCCTCACCCTCACCCTCATAAACACAAGCTTTGGGATCTGGTACGGGAGACGGGCAGCAGAGAGAAAGTAAGAGAGAGAGAGAGAGAGAGAGAGAGAGCCTCGGAAGGATCGTGTGCGAGGAGGTATAGCAGATAGAGAGAGGACCATGAGGATACAAGACGAAGACGAAGATGAAGACGAAGACGAAGATGAAGACGAAGACGAAGATGAAGACGAAGAAGAAGAAGAAGAAGCATAAGAAGGAATCAAGAGAGAAGAAAGGATACCAGGAGTCATGGCACGGCAGTGCTGGGGTCCTCTTTCACTCTCTCACTCTTTCTTTCTCACTGGCCCTGCCGGTCGCTGCGGCAACACGAGTTTACTTTTATTTAAACGTTCCCTCCTTTTATTTAGGGCCTGACCCGTCGGTCATTTTGCTTCTTTGCCGCAGACTCGCTGCTCCTGCTAACCGGTGTCCTCAGGGCTTTGAATTAATAGCCGTAGGTATATCGCCCCGCTCTGGAGTCGCGGTCGCGCGCGCGCCTCTTGGCAAATACGCCTATATTCCTCTTACTTCTTCAGCCATTGCCGCCGCACTCTTGATTTCCCTTCATCCCCCTCGCTCACTCTCTCTCTCTCTCTCACACTCGCTCACTCTATGTATGCGACTCCTGGAGACCAGGCCAGTGAGTAAAAGAGAGAGAGAGAGAGAGCGAGAGAGAGAGATAGAGAGAGAGAGAACGAGAGAGATAGATAGATAGATAGATAAATAGATAGTTAGATAGATAGATACAGAGTGAGAGAGAGCGAGAGAGCGGGAGAGAGAGAGAGAGAGAGAGAGAGAGAGAGTGAGACTCAGAAATTCGCAGACGATCGACCCGTTTTCTCACGGTCCCCGTGCATGCGAAAAAACAAACAGTCCTCCTCCTGTTCCTCCCTCCCACCCTCGCGGCCCGACGTCGAACCCATCGCTCTCGCGTGCTATCTCGCTCTCTCAAATCCTGAAATCGTTTTCTCAAATTCATTAATCTAATGCCCGCCGAGGACTAGTAGTCTAGCAGAGAGACCCAGAGGGTAGATGGTAGTCATGGGCGCGTGATGGACCCGCCGACGCGAGTCCTCAACCGGCAATGGGTGACACACGTACTCGGGACAGGAAGCTCCGTAACGAGGAGCCCTGTTACTTAGTCAACTTCCAATCCAGCCGACTTTTCCTGCACCGAGAAATCGAGCCGCCTTCCGACGAAAACCTCTCGATTCGAGTTTCCCATCGAGATCGAGATCGAGATCCGCCTTACCGTGAATTGTCATTCTCATTAATGACAACGAGCGGCATACGCTGCACTCGTTAGTTAGTTACAGAGTCAGTCTGGCGCAACGGATGACTAATCGCCTAACTAAACGTGTATGCGCGAGCCGATATATATATATATATATATGTATCATAGATCTTAGCTTTTAATCCGTTAAATTTACCAGGCACGCTTACTTATCATTATTATCGGCAATTGTTCGGCTAATTTAACAGCTGGATTGAAAATAACTCGTGCCGATTGATTTATACGAGGCATCTCTTTACCTGTACGTGCATTCGCAACGGTAATACCACTTTGGCACTCTTCTTACGCATAACCGTCAATTACAAATAGAAAGGTCGAATGTACGTATATTTCTTCTTTATTTATCTGATTATCCGGATCTCTGTGCCTGCGTGTGTCGGGGAAGGGGAGGAGGAGGAGGAGGAGGAGGAGGAGGAGGAGAAGGAGATTAGTTTTGAATCCAAGAGGCGGTCGGGAAGGGTATTTCTTTGAAACATTTGGATCATTATTAGCTTGTCGTTAAGTGCTGAATTTACGCGGCCTAAGAAGAGTAGAAAATTACAGACAGGAAGTAAAGTCGCTCGGATCAACGTTGTCGTACAAGAAGCCATGCAATTAAAAGCTTTATAAATCTTCGATTCGTTACACGCGGATTAATAATGCTCGATCTAAAATATGAAATTATAGGCACAATTTGCCTCAAGGTCACATTCCTCAGATTCATCGTATAATTAATTGTGCCGTTAGCTTTTATTAGCAATGCCATTAATTATTTTGTAATGCCGATACTGCACCGAGCCCAATTACAACACTGTTTATTTTTATACGTGGGTGGGCAGGGCGAGGGGGGGGGGTGCTCGCACTCGGAATATCGTCTACCCGCACGGCTACGTATATTCCGTAAATGTGCATTGAAAAACGGAGTAAGGTTTTCGGCTGGCTGAATGGTAATAATGGAAAAGGAGCTCGGAGGTATTACGTGGATCGACAAGTAGCAGAGATAGGATAGAGCCGACAATATATTCCAGTGGATACTTACTCGGTCTTGTCATCTCGAATGGCTTTGACTAGCACTTAAAAAATAAAGTCGCTTATCTCGGGGATCGAGACATTATAATCTAAAGCATCAGTGCCGAAAGCATCGGGGATTTTCCGGCGGCAGAGCAATAAATTTCCCGTGAACCGCGTAACTAAATCTCAGAGGTGGCAGGGGTCAGCGGAGCCTACGAAGACGAATATTGTCATCAGAGACATAGGGAGAGTGAGAGAGAGAGAGAGAGAGATAGTCGATGTTATCCTTCGCGGCGATAACATCACTGCGATAGTACGTAACGAGGACGGGGAAATGTATGTCCGTCCGGGCTGTAAAGCGTCTGTAAAGCGTCTCATCAACGCGGGGAACGGAAACCCGTACCGATAGGAGGGACTTGCAGCCTTTACCGCGCTCGCTTACCCTTTTTCGACATCCCCGGCTCGCGCGAAATATTTCACGAACGCTTAAGCGCACATTTTCCAAGCTCCTTCCCCCCACCCCACCCCACCCTCCTGCCCCTAAAGAATCGCTCGCGCTATGCCGTTGAAATTGACGCGAGCCGACGATGCGCCTCCGGAAAAATACTTATCCGTACCGTCGGGCATCCACGGCAGCGGGAGGGGCGGGGTGGAGGACGATCACGGGCGATCGGCGCCGCTTCCCTGTTTCCCGATCGCCCTCACATTTGACGTTTCAATCCGATCGAGAATCTACGCGCAGTACGCAAAAAGACCTCTTACGCGCCCCGAAGGTTAAACCTTTTAATAAGTCGACGGTTTAATTTTCCTCACGAGATGAGTCGGGGATATTTCGCGCGTTCGTTTTAAAACAATAATATCACTGTACGGGATAATATTCGCGTAATTTGAGCTCTGCACGGACAGGGGGCGTGTCGAGAATATCGGCATAATCAATAATCGAAGGCCGTCAATGTATTTGTAAAAAGCCCCGCTGAATATTTATTTATATAAATAAGGATCTTAAGGCGCCCATTAAAAGCCCTGCGCCGTTATTTTTTTTATTTTTATTCCCCCCCCCCTCTCCCTCTGCCGGGTCGCCTGCTGACGAAAGACTCGTGGTGGATCGTGTAAGTGATCGTGGAAGAGGAGGATTGCGCCCGGCGGTGCCAAGGCGATTATATTTCCAATTTAGTGCAATAAATTCGCATCGGTTTCTTGCGCTAGATCGATCAATCGCGGCCTCGCCCTAGCGATCCACGTTTATTTATGAGGCCCCGGCTCGGCTCGCCCCGTCAACTGGCCCTGTGTAAGTGCACGGTGGCGGCAAGTGTTCGCCTCTTTCCAGGCTATCGCAGCAGGAAATCGCGTCAACACGAAGGGATACGAATTGTACGTAAACGTCCGTCCGTCCCGTCGGCCGATATTATAAGAAACTGGCTAAAGGAGACTAAACCGCTCCTCGCAACACGAGGAGTCCCGGCTTTTTGTTCGGCGGGACGCGTTTTTAAAAAAAAACCCGTGCTTTTTTAGGAAAATAAATGTCAGCGCCCGGCTACTTAAGGTACCGAGGAAGGAATAGTTATTGTCAAGGGAGGACAATCATCGTCCGATCGAGAGAAACAGAGACAGAGTGTGTGTGTGTGAGAGAGAGAGAGGGTGAGAGAGGGAGGGGGAGGGGAGAAAGCCTTTATTGAAGTCTTCTGATTTATTAGCATGAGACCGGCGTGTCTTGGCTGCTTTCGCACTGCGAATTAATTTCCTTGCGAGTACTTTGGTGACCGGGCTCTAGGCTCGTCGAGCTCAGCTTATCATCTAATTACGCGAGTGACGTAAGCGCACGCACACGCAATGTCTCACCCGCTGAGGTTGCGCGCACGGGTGTGATTGGGAGGGACGGGAGGGTCGGGAGTAGCTTGAACTTTACCGATACATCACCATAAAGACATTTAACATGGCCAGAGAGGTGGGATAGTCCGAGGTGCTGGTGGCGATGGCGGCGGGTGAGGGTGAGGGGCGTAAATAACGCGGCACCGCGCTTGAAATACAAAAATATTTGTATAGTTTCGTGCATATATTCAAGGAATGAAATACCGGGATCGCCGACCTCCGATAATCACAAACTTTTGTTCGGAGCGTAAACCAAGCCGCCGTGGAAGGGACGGGACGGGGGTTAGATCGGGGAATGCGAGCGGTGCATTGGGAACAAACAGGTGGAAGGAAGAGGGCCCGCGTCCTGCAGGAGAGGACGAGAACAAGTGAGCACGGCCCCGCAAGAAGCTGGCTATCCTTCATTAGCACTCTGGTTTCTCGTTCGCCGGTCCGGTATCTCCCTCCCTCCCTCCCACCATCTATCTCGCTCCCTCCCTCCCATACACCCGCTCTTGCGCGCTCTCTCTCTCTCTCTATCTCTCCCTCTCTCTCTCTCTCACTCACTCGGTCACTCACTCTCACTCTCTCGCGTCCCTGCTCTCGGCCATAGTCTCGGCCCGCCTCGCGGATTCCTTTAAGTGGCGACCGTGCGCAGGGAAATCGCGCGCGATATTAGCTCCGGGGAGCTCAGCGCCCGCGTCCAAAGACGGCGAAAAGCCGTGAGATTCGCCGCCTCGGAGCCCGTCGCTCCGAGACCAAGAACAGCAGCAAAAACAAACGAGGAGAGAATATAAAAACAAATGAAAAGGAGAGAGAAAAGAGAAAAAGGCGTGGACCGCGCGCTCGGCCATTAATTATACTTCTGTTTGGCCGCTTAATGGGTGAGTGCCTTTGGATGTAATGGGCATTGCGGATCGTTAATGGGCCCCGTGAGTTTCGCGAACGCTTTAAAAGACGGAATAACAACTATCCGGGGGCATTATAAGGTTACGGGCCTCGAAAAACTATTGTGCCCGAGTTTTTCTCGTAGGCCCGCGGACCGCGGGACCGAGGACCGAGGACCGCGTCGGGCCCTCCAGCTCGTAAGGAGCCCAAGCGTGTCAAGGGTTTAAATGCCGTGGGCCCGATGCCGACGCTTTATGCTAATTAGCCGATAGAATTCGGCCGGGCGAGCCGTGTCGCTGATAAAGCGCTTAGTAGCCCGCTACTCGCTACTCTCTGCTAGCTACTCGCTACCGCCACTGCTATACCGTGAGCCCCGAGTCGGCTTATCCGGCCTTACAAAATATGCGAGTGTGTCAACAGCCCGTAATCTGACGTTTCATCGCGTTATGAATAATATTCTTCACGCATACTTGCCCCGGACAAACGGCTCGGATAATCATTTACCTGCTCCTGATTAATAAGCTCCGGGGCGGCCCTCGTTAGCCGGCCGATCCTTCTCCTCCCTCTCCTGTCTCCCCCTCCTACCCTGTCTCCCCCTCCTGCCCTGCCCCCCGCTCGCGCTCCTCCTCCTCCTCCTCCTCCTCCTCCTCCTCCTCCACCTCCTCCTCCTTCCCTGCCCACACACCCAGCCCTCTTTCGATCAGAGTATCCAGCAGTGTACGGAAAAGCCCTTTTAAATGTCCTTACACTTAATGCTATAATTACTGCTTATACGCCGTCCCACCTAGAGCTGCTCGAGAGACCCGACTACCCGGCTCGAGGTGCCAGGTACTTGAATTTCTTAACACGTTTTAGTTATTAAACATTTAATGGCACGAGTTGAGAAAAAGTAGTCGCATTTACCTTATCCGTCCGGCCTTTACCTTCCTTTTACTATGTATACAACATGTGATATTTACATGCCGTGCCTACGGCTACGCTTAACACCAAACGGCCTGGTTATTAATAACTTTAATTTATAAATTATTGAAATACTCGTTTATTACAAGATTAAATAAAATCTCCGGCTCCGCTCGAATCTCGATCTTTTTCTAACGTTTTATTCTCGTGTTATCTCACAAGGCTTAATATTTGATTTATTAGTCAATTTAATTAAATATTACGAAACACAAGCCGAGGAATATGTTGTTTGTTTCATTATGCATTATTATTATAGAATGACTAAACGAGTCGGCAGATATTCCTAATTTCGTATTATATTTCAATTTGTTTCGTTAATTTGGAATTAAGCTTTAAGAAGAATGCCACCAATGCCCCCCCACCCCCGCTCCCAGAGATGTATAGTGATATAAAGGCCATAATATCATTTAATATACACAAGTATGCATAAGATATCTAGTAATAATCTGGGGACAAGCCGTGGATAAGCCACCGAAAAATGTTTATATCCGTTTTATTTTTATGTAACAAATAATAGTGTCATTAGGATGTCTATGAAAAATAACTTTTATATGCTGTCATCAATATCGTGTAGCCAAATCTTCAGTAGTTAAAGTTCACGAGAGATAACATTCCTTGTTACGCTAGAGCGGGAAAAAAAAACTAGAAGAGAAAGACAAAAACTGTCAAAAGGGAGACAGAGAGAGAGAGAGAGAGAGAGAGAGAGAGAAGGAGATGGGCAAAAAAGAAGAAGAAGAAGAAGAAGAAGAAGAAAAGGGATAAAGAAAAGGACGCGGTGAAGATTTCCGCTACCTGAGAAAGCTACCAAACAAGATTAATCGAAGATAAATAAACGGAACAGATAAATGCATATTCAAAAGATAAAATATGCTTTTAATTAGTCGATTGAAATCCACCATAAATCGCATCGGTAAATAGTGCGAAACTCTGGTCGGCTGACAGTTTTGTACCACTCTGGGACCGAAATTTCTACCGGGAACACATAGTCCTTTCCCGAGTGGTCGAGAAAAATTTATGTGGGAGAGGATCACTCCGGAGGCCTCTGGAATGCGAGAGAATAAATTAGCATAATTTTCGGTCGGAACGTTTGTTTAGCCTATGACGAGCGGCGTGTCGCCGGCCGATATATACCGGTTAACGCCTGAATCCCAAACCGATGGTGGTTGACTTTTTTCTAAGCCGGCTGCCCTCCGGCCTGCCCTCCGGTCTGCCCTCCGGTCTGCCCTCCGGCTGCCCTCCGGCTGCTCACTTGCTACCCCTGCCCCCGCTGCTGCCGCCGCTCTCGTACTCGTACGGCTCCCGACTCCTGGTAAAATTACATTAGTCACCGGCCGTCGGATTTTCGTACTCGAGGCCATTTTTACGGAAAATGGGATTCCCCGGCTCATCCACTTTTTTTTATTCATCTTACTTTTTTTTATTCGCTTGTAATTAAGACGATCGCTTCAGACGCGCACCGCAGAAGATTTCGTCGCGTACTCGACGAACATCGATACCTCCACGCGGTCCGAGACGTGCAGGGAGGTCGGATAAAAGTAGCCTACTGAAAAAAAGAATTAAGTCGATGATTAATCAAGATTATGACTTTGTTTGCCAATACCGACTGCTAGATCCACGCTGACGTTGATTCGTTAAAGGAAATTCCAGTAAATATCCGTATCAGGTTGTACGTATTGATAGGAACGGGGCGACGCGGTGACGCTACGCGTACCTATGGCAGGTAATGCTAGTTTATATGTAAATAAGGTAGAGAGAGAGAGAGAGAGAGAGCGCGTCGATGAACAATAAAAGGTAAATGGAAACCGGCCGTCCTTTTCTCCTCTCCACTCCTCTTTTCTTTCCTTTCCTTTCCTTTCCTTTCTTTATCGCGTATATTTAATAACGTACAAGCGCATTAAGAGGCAGATTATATATGTACGGCAGATTTTGGTTGGGGTTAGGAGGGATGGAGGGAGGGAGGGAGGGGGGGGAGTAATGAAAATCGCAGATGAATATAAATCCGTGGGCAGGGAATTAGGATGGACCTTTCGAGAGCGATGGTAATAAGGAGTAAAATGAGATTGAGGAGCAATAAAAAGGATCCGGGCGGCGTTGGTTAGTGACATTGTTGGTTAAAGTTTTTAACGATAATTTAATTATCTAGAATGGCCATTAAAGAGGAAGATAGGATACGGGAGAGAGAGAGAGAGAGAGAGAGAGACAGAGATGGGGGTGGGGTGGGGTGGTAGTTAGTCGCAAGCTCGGGGCTTTGTATCCGAAAGCGTGATCGGGGAACTTATGGTCTGCCGGCTAATCGTTGAAAGGTGAAAATATTCCTCCTTATCATCTCATTACGAAACCGTGCGAAAGGCAGGAGAAGGATGGCCGGGGTGGAAGCGAGATAGAAGCGAGATAGAAGCGAGATAGAGGCGGGATAGCGTGAGAGAGTAAGGGAAGAGCGTCTGGGGCTTTGTCGTGCTGGTGGTAGTGGCGGTGGTGGTAGCGCTCCTCGAGGTCGAGGGTGGCGAGAGACGTAGGGGGTCGGTGATGAAGGAGTCAGGAGGGACAGGAGGGGGCCTAGGGGGCGGTAGGATGGGAGGGGGGGAGTGAATAACAAGTGTCCCCGCACTCAAGCGAGAGCGGGACGACGGCGCATATACGTATATAAGCCGTCCTCTCGGCGACGCGACAGCGCAAGTCATAAAAGCCTGGCTCGTGTCCACTTGCCTCGCATAAAATTTCTCCCCTCTCCTCCCTCCTCGTACGGGCGTACGGTCGCGCGGCACAAGAGAGCGAATTCTTGCAAGAGACGCGCGTGCGGCACTTGACCGATTAATAAACCGATGTCATCGCACCGGACCACCCCGACGATACACGGTCAGCCAGCAACCCTCCTCCCTCCCTCTTCTGCCCTTCGCTTCTTCTCTTTCTCTCTCTCTCTCTCTCTCTCTCTCTCTCCCTCCCTTTCATACCTTTTCTTTATCTGGCTCTTTACCTACTTCCCGCCCCTTTCCACAGCTTTCTATCCCTGCCCACCCTCCATCAACCTCTCTGTCTTTCCGGTCAACCCTCCCCCGTCTCTCTCTCTCTCTCTCTCTCTCTCTCTCTCTCTCGAAAATTCGGCTCTGCACTTTTCCGATCCTAATTTATCGATAAGATCGGGAACGAGCGAGACGATGACGACGACGACGACGACGACGACGACGACGACGACGTTTCCACTCTCTTTCCCTCGAATCCTTCATCCGGCAGCACTTTCACCTTATTTTATTTACCGAGGCCTAAGCTTCATCAGTTTCTAATGCATTCACATTAGATTAAAAGTTTTCCCAATCGCAAGAGCAGCACAGGATGCGAATGGCACAAGTGCCAGCATCGTTATTGCGCGGAGATACGTAATTTCAGCGGAACCGCTTGAATATAAGGTAGAACCGAGCGCTATAGCGTTTAGCCAGCCTATTAATAATCGCTAAACCGGAATGTCTAACTTATTTCAATCTGTGAGTCAAGTGAACTAAAACTTATTCGAACAATTTTAATTTGAGGCTGTTATTCAAACTATTTACCTAAACGTATCGTTAATGATTTTATGTAATTACTCGACAGTTTTATATACACCCAAAGTCGTGAACTTTTCTTTCTTTCTTTCTTTCTTTCTTTCTTTCCTTCTTTCCTTCTTTCCTTCGTTATCGTCCATTCCTTTTCTTTTTCTTTTTCTTCCTCTTAGCATAACGAACTAGAACTTTCTATCTCATACGAGTTACTTTCAATAAGCCCAATAACCGAGACTCCGTAATTAATTAACTTTAAGGACGAAGCGGATGACGCTCCGACGCCGTGATTATTCTTCCTCGGCCAGAAAGTACGTTTTCTAAGGATATCCTCGCTTCAGATATCCTCGCGAGCATCAGATCGTGGCGAGTAGCTATTGAATTATTTGAGTTACAAGAGCGATCTCGGACTTTTCAACGGGAGATTAATCATTCCTAGGAAGGATTATCTATCCGAAAGGGGTTTTCTCAAGCGAGGAAGATAATGAAACGGCTAAAAGCAGCGACCGCGGTGATTAATTGTATACGATAAAGAGCCAGAGCTCGAGCTCAAAAATAAAGATATACGAAAACTTATCCGTGAATAATTCCTAATTCAGAAATCAAAGCTGGAAATCGGGCCGGAGATCTCGGCCAGGTCGCCGCTCGCCGTTATTATTATTAGCCGCCGCTCGCCGTTGTTACCGGCGTATCGGGGGGAGCCTCGACTATTGTGACCTATTGTCACTGTCCCCGGTGGGGCTCGGAGGGGCTCGGAGGGGCTCGGAAAGGCTCGGAACGTCTTATTATCGGACGAGCTCGAGGATGAGCGGCTCGTAGCCGGCGCGTTGCGTGGAAGCCGACTTCGGTTCCTCGTCCTCGCGCTCCTCGGTAATGTCCTCGGTGGCTCCTTTTCCCCCCGGCGAGCGCTGCTGAAGTCGTCGGTGCGGTTTGGCGGCGGCCGCTCAAACGGGCCGCGCTTTACCTGGGCCCCCGAGTTTTACGATCGTCGCGCCGAGGTGGCGATGTGTCCCCCGGTTATCAAACGGCCGGGATCTCCGTCTGTCCTCTCCCTTTTCTCTACCTCCCTCCATCGGCCACTGTCTCCGTCCCCGTCCCCGTTCCCGTCCACGTCCCCGTCCCCGCCCCCGTCCCCGTTCCCGTTCCCGTCTCGGTCACTCACTCCATCCTCCCCGGGTCCGTCCTTCGGGTGCCTAGCGCGAACGGCACCCAAAGCCTTACTTACCTCTCATCTTCTCTAGTCCGCGTCCCATGCATGGAAAAAAGAGGGCAAAAGGCTAAAAGAGCCTCTCTCTCTCTCTCTCTCTCTCTCTCTCTTTCTCTACCTCGAAGCGATTCGGTCCGCTAATTTGGCTGGGACGATACTACCCCGGATGAGTATTCAACCGCGACGGCTTCTGAACGTCCTTTCGTCTTCCTCCCTTCCACTCGCACACTCGCACGAGCGTATACGCACGCACACGTAGTGCCTCTCTCTCTCTCTATCTCTCTCCCACTCTCATTTCGTTCGTTCGGCAGCCGACGTCCTCGTCCTCGTCCAGTCGAAAAAGCTCCTAGAGTCTGGCGCTCGCACTTATACGACTGTCACGCTCAATTCCAGTGATTTATTTGTCCCTCGCCCCGGTTAATAAAGGTGGGAGTGGACGTGCCGTCCGTCTTCCTCCCTTCGTCCCTCCGGCCGGGCGAGGACTTCTTATACCGAGGCCCGGCGCATTTACTCGGCGAGCGCGCGACCAAGTTTAATCGAGGGGCGACATTTTAATGATCGCTCGCGCTCCCCGGTAATTAAGCGCGGGTCAGCGCAACCGGAGCCATTACGGACCATTTGCCCGGGGGACTTTTCATCCCACAATTCGGTTCGCGCTCGCCGCTTAAACGACCGAGCGGCCCAAAGGATAGATAGATAGATACTTCACCGCACGGGCTCGTTAAGCGGTTCCCATTCGTCCCCCGATCCCTCCCGACTCGATCCGCCTCTTTATTCTGTGCTCTTTATTCAACCGGTGGCCGATCGAAAGCTATCGAATCTCGAGGGACTGCCGATATCGGGAGCCAGTTCAATAGAGCGCGGGGACTCGGCGGAAAGGGGACCGCGAGGAGGAAGCTTGATAAGAGGAGTAGGTAGAATTTTGATAAGAAAACGCGCGCGCGCGCGCGCGCGTGAAAACAATGGCGCATGTTAAGTATGTGGGGGCTGGTGAGTGTGGGAGTAGTGAGGGTAGTGGGGGGCGGGGGAGGAACGTTGTTATCAGGCGCGGCGCATCTCCGCGAGGCGAGACAATCCTCGCAGTGGTTGCCGAGGGCCGGGAGTCTCGGGCCGTTGGGGTTGCGGCGGCTGATGGGGCCAGGAGAGGAACGAGGCAGGCAGGGAGCGAAGAGGAAGCGTCGCCGTCACGAAAACCGGACGACTTGGCGTGAGACGAGACGTGACATCGTTTCGCACTGAATGGTTGCGGGCCCACGGCCGCGTACGTACAGCGTGTACGGATCAACGCGGGCGTTTAATGTATGAATTATAACAAGCGTGTAGACTAGCTTTTTGTCCCAACACATGTTCAGGTCGGCGGGTTCCTTTTTTCTCTCTCTCACTCTTACTTCTATCCTTGGTTGGGTCTTTCCTTCCCTCGGTCGTTTCTATAGGTACCGACATAAATTACGGCGAGCAGCGCGTGTTTCTTCTTTCTCTCCACCCCACCCCAACCCTCTTATCCTCTACCACCCTACATCCTCCCCCTCTCTCGTCCTCGCAAACTATGCGACATACGAAGCTCTCACTCACTCTCAATCTCTCTCTCTCAATCTCTCTCTCTCTCTCTCTCTCGATGTAGTCTTCTACGCTCTTTCGTTCTAGCTACTTATGTTTTCTAAAGCAGACTTTATGCGGATCTTATTTTAAATGATCTATGTTTGATTCGGTTCACACTACTCTTTTCCGCATGAGAAATATGTCATTCCGATGTTAATCAAAAGTCGAAAAAAATAGTCTGACCAAGCATTTAGGCAAAATTTTTTCCTTTGTTTATCAAATGATATATTGCCTACAACAACTATTCTCACTTTACACCCTTAATTTAATCCATCTCCCATTCGGTTTATAAATATCTACACGACGCACTTGGACATTGTCTCCCTACGAAATATTACTTAGAAAGTAATTACTTTAAGGGGAATTCACTGAAATGCCTCGTAATTAGAACAGTGAGGCCTTATTCTCGAGGAACCTAACGTATTAATCATATAGGATCATATTCGTATGATAAAGAATCCTGATGTGCTAACTTAATTTTCTAGTTTGTAAATTAAAACTATGCTGCTCATACTGGATATTCTTGTTCACTTACATACTTACGGTACTCAGTCGACTACTCTACAAAGTTGTTAAGTAGTACAAATTTTTCTACGTGTTTTTACAATCTAAAACTACTATATAAAATGTTACTTGCGTTTTTCCATTACTTTAATATGGAGTCCGAGCGGTGACGTGAATACGAATTCAGCCGACTTACGCGGCTTTTTATATAACATTTGCATGCGTATTTGTCTATAGATCTAAACCGTATCCACATACGGCCTTAACAGAGCTCGGATAAACAGTAAAATGACGTATAACGAAGGAATTTACAAAAATTCGATATACGTAGTTTTATCGGGCTCAGAATTATGTACGTAGAAAACTTAGTTAATCTGCTTCTATTAAGTATACGAAATAGAAAATTATTATTATCTTAGTTGCGATAAAAATAAAGGGGGAAAAAAAACCGATTGCAAATGTTATTAATCGCGAGTTAAAGAAATCTTTATAGTATCCGGCTTTCGTACTTACTTCAATGATATTACGTATGAGCTAACGGTAGAATTAGTAATCGCCCTTATATATATATATATATATATATATATCGTCAGTGTAGCTTCGCTTGCCAAAGTGCGAAATGAACTCTGCAAGAAGGTTTTAATCCTTTAAAAAAGCATATTTATAAAGGAAAATCGCGAAATACGAAAACCCTTTGTATTCCATTGTTTGTCATTCGCTAAGCTGACGAAGAAAGAAGAAAGATCTCTCGAGCTTCCGCCACCCCTCGAATGTTCCACGTTGGTATATGTGTGGGTACGTGCGGGTGCGGGTGCGGGCGCGCGCGCGCGCACACGCTCTCCCCCCCTCCGTCGCGGTAAAAATTGCTGCGAGACGCATGCGCCCCTAGATTCGTCGATATAACGTTCGCGTGTACACGATTGTCCGCCGTTCGTCCATCGTGGCCACGTCCACCATCTTCTCGGGGGCCAAGTCGCCATTCGATTTTCACCACACGAGCGAATGAAAATAAATTCTTCCCTTCGTTCCGACCACGGCTTTCGTGCGCTCCCCCCCCCCCCCCCACGTCACCAAACTCATCAGCTCACCCTCTTTGTATTTACGCCCACTGGCCGTCATCTCTCCGAGGGCTGATATTACTCATTCATAAACAAAATGGATGAAGCCCTCGAAGGTTTTATGGGGCCGTAACCGTGGCCATTACCGACCGAACGAAAATACCAAACGAAACGAATACTCTCGGTACATTTGAATTGCAGCCTGTTTTTATCACTGCGGCCAATCGAACGGTGGCCATTAATTCAAATTAACTCCTACAACGTATTAATAACGTTGCACTACGACTAAATACTTAGGCGAATCGGGTCATTGGAATGAATTCCAATGTGAGCGTGAATTTTAAGGCCTGCCGCGCTCGGAAAGCCTTTTCCGAAATCGCGCTTTAAAGAGCAAGTTGTATGGTAGTGGGCTCGATCCAACGTTCCCGTCATATTTCATAATAATCTATGAATTCTAACGGCTGCGCTGGATTACGTCAGGCCGAGAATTGGGAAAGACGTGGAGATATATCGACGGCTCTTTATATATATATATCGTGATCGAGGAATGATTTTGTCCAACGAGATCGTATCCCCAAGGCTTTTCAACAATTCGATCCCTTGGAAGAATCGGTCGGAAACCCGATTTCCCAGCTCTCGGTGTTTTTGCTCGGGCGAGCTGTAGCCCGATGGGCCGCGCATTGCGCATTGCGTGATTATGATTGCGCAAGCCCGGGAGTTTCGCCTTCTGAAAATTGTGCATCGCCGCCGGGTTCGATGAGCGAGGAGACTGGCGGCGTGGAGGGCGAGCTGAAAGGTAGGAGAGCACGGGCTGACAAATTTGCCGACGGCCGCATTGCCGCCTCGGCTAACTTAATTTCGAATCATGTAACGCGTACGGGGGAAAGGTAGGCGCTCAGGACTTTCCTTCATTTCCACTTAATTCGATTGCGCCTACTGACCTGACAACTATCACCTCCACTTCAACCAGTCGCCGGGGCCAGGAAGGAGAAAAATTTCCGCTAATCGCGCTCACGCGCTCGCGCGCTCACACGCTGCCCGAACTGCACTTTCTGTTCGTTCATCGCTACGCGGCTACGAAATATTTCCTGCCCGACTTCTCTTGTCCGCTCCGCTGACGACGACAAACATCCTCGGGAGCAGCGGGCCACCGTAAACATCGGCTATACCGTGCGTGACAAAATCAACGGTAGAGTCGCCTCCCATTCTACGCGCTCCGATACTCCACTACGAAGAAAGCCGCTTTACGTAAGAGGGATCAAAATGTAAACACCTCTTCCTTCTTTCTCTATAATCTAACGCCACGTCGCTTTAAAATCATAAGGAGGTTTGACTTTTGCCCGCTTCCGCGCATCCCCCTCGGGTAGCGTTGGAGTGGTGGGCGGGGGACGGGGGAATCGGAGGGTTATTTGTCATTAGAAGTGGTCTTCGCGCGTGAAGAAATGGGGTTGGAGGTTTCGCGAGTCTTTGTGGGCAGCCGCGGCTGGGCGGCTGTGCGGTAAAATTTAAAAATTTTTCCCTTGACGTATATAATATCCCTTGACTCGGTTATATGCAGCCCTCGTAAAGGGAACGTTGAGAAAAAGAGCATTTAGCGCGACGCTTACAGAGATTTTTATCTCTATGGCCTTAGCCCGCTGTTTAAGCGATGCAGATGGCTTTTTACGTAGTTGGTAATTTCCTTTAGAAAATACCGAGGAATGCCGAGTCGCGGGCTCGGGCATTTCAATTAATAAGGCAAAAAAATTCCTCGCTCCATACGAAAAAAGTTCAAGTCTCGTCGGCGTAGGGTCTATTCTCCTGAAAATGAACTCGAGAAGAGGATAGTCGTGGTCGAGTCCCTCGCTAGGCGGCTACGGCTACTGCTACTGCTGCTGCTACTCCTCCTAGACGACGACGACAACGACGACGACGACGACGACTTTCTTTGCGAAACTTTTTAATGACTCGCAATTTAACTACGCGGGCTAATTAACATTCAGCGGGATTAAACAAAGCGAGAAAGTAATGATCGTAGCCCCAATGTAAGCGGCTTTAATTGATAATTCATCGCCTGCGGTGCCATTGTACCATTCAGCCGAACATCAAGGAAATCCAACGAGCCTCGTTAGCCTCGTTATCTCGATAATTTCATATTTAATCGGCCGATTCGCTCGGACAATTAATAAGAACTCCGTTTTTCTAAGTTAAGCCCAAGTCGGACCGTGCAAACGATCGTAAGAGGCCGTCGACGACTCGCGTCAAAATATACTAATGACATTGCCCACGGCACATGATCGGACAAAGTGTCAATACCGAATTTCAATGTAATCGACGCTGACTTTGTCCGACTGTCAACAGTGTCAATAAGCCAACGACAGCACAACCATTACTAACGACAATTACGTCACGCAACAAGAGAATAAATAGAATAGATAAATCTTTTGTTGCTGCCTTTAGCAAATAATATTTTATATTATTATTCTACTACATTGTTATGTAATGTAATGCTCCACATACGCGCTTTGATAATTATTTTCAATGAATAATTATGAATTTTAACAATGATTTTTATCACTTAATTACACTTCGTTTTAATTAATTTTACTAATGACATACAGTATTTGAATAGAATTTGCCGTTTTATACAAGGTTGTTTGGAATTAACATTAATTCCCCGCATAATTACTGCTTAAATTACCATCAGTAACGCAGAAATGTCCCGTTCGTGTGAGTGTTCGCGTACACTGCAAGAGTATATAGATTTTTTTTTTTTTTTATTTATTGTAATAATTGTAGTATAGAGTTATATCGATTAGGGAAATACTTACTCGGACATTTTCCTATAGAAAATCAATCATAAAAATCTCTTGCAAATAATTATATTATATATTCTTACGAATTTATTTAATAATTTGTTTAAAAAATAAGCAAGTAAAAGGGATTTATGAGTTTGATTGATAAATATTTTGTCCGATTATTATTCGGTGATTTGCTTTACATTTGCCTTTACTTAATTTCATTTCTCGAGCACGATTTCACAGAATCTATTTATACGGCTTATTTATGTATTGTAGATTAATCATACATTTAAAGGAGCTACGAAACTTTTGTAGCTCTATTATAAATATGTGAATAGTTTGCTCATTCTAAGAAGTAGTAGATCATCGGGATGTATCTATACACCTACATCTCTATATATCTACGCATGCGTGCGCACGCACAAGCACGCGCCCGCGCACGCACACGAAAACATATACGTATCTATATATTTTTTTATCACCATGGGGCATATTGTTTTGATTAACACTAACCTTTCAAAATATATGCCAAAAATAGAAGTAAAACTCGGAGTTTGAGGGAAGGTCGAGAAAGCGGAAAAAGGCAAAAGTTGTATGCAATAGCGAGCAAATGACAGACGACGGGAGGACCGATCTATTTAAATATATGTTTTTTCCCCCTTTTTCTCATCCCTCCCCCCCTCGACCGCCCGATCCATCTATCTCTTTCCATTTCTGTCTGAACCCTCGCGAACACGGTAACAACTTTCTCGGAGCGTCATATATTAGCGAAGTATTTTAGGTTCCCCATAGAAATACTTGAATGCCTAGTTTAAATGGGAAGCGCGTCAGCCCCTACTGCTCCTACTACTACCACTACCGCTACTACTAGGACTGCTACTACTAGTACTGCTACTGCTACGGCTACTGTAACTGCTAGTGACTACTACTACTACCACTTTTACTACTACTACTACTACTGCTACTACTGCTACTACTACTGCTACTACTGCTACTACTACTGCTACTACTACTACTACCGCTACTACTACTGCTACTACGACTACCACTACTATTACGAGCACCCCCAGTAGCATCGCTACTACTTTGGAACGCTTAAGAGCCGAGCTTACAACCATTTTCTTTTAATTTAAAGCTTCTCCGACGTAAGCGTCAATATATAGAACACGTCCCTTAAAGCATCTCTATCATCGACTCTTTCCCCTGATAAGTGGGTCGTTTATACCTTTATTGCCGCGCCCTACACGCGACTAATGGCTTTCGTCTACGCCCCATACAATTATTCCCGACATGAATTTTAATATGCGCCTTATTAAAGCAAGTGTTTTTATGAGATGTAGGGCTAGATTAATTAGAATTTATAAGGGAAAGCTTCCAAGTACATGATACATGTGTAAATGTGTAAAAGGGGGAAAGCTTTGTATATTGCCAGACATTGTATCTATATTACACGCACATATTACTTAGATAAATTAAGGATTTAATTTTTTTTTGTTCTCGTCCTATTATCAACGAGAGACTGTAATTTAATGATTTAGTGGACGGCTTTTATGAAAATCGATTCGTTATGTTGTAAAAAATTTGTTTAATGTCTGACGGATCGAACGACCGATAACGTACTTTCAATTATAAATTATCTCTCCTCCTTTACAATCAATTAAGCACAATCTCAATTACATTTATATATCAAATATCTCTTATCACGAGTGAAAATAAAAAGGCAGCATGATTTACATTTGCATATAAATTATCAGATGTATACACGAATTTTCCTGCGGCTGCTAATAATAATAATTATACACGGGAATAATCGACTAAATACATCACATAGCAGAATCCTAAAACATGCATACGCTCGTTATATTACTACATTATCTAAGTTTTCTGTAACATTGAAAAATTTCAATAGCACGCGTGCATTATATTTTACAAGACATTTACAAATTCGATCTATAGTATAGTGAATTGCCGGCGAATATACAATCATAATGCTTATTCGACAGACTAAATTAGTATGGTTGTTCAATAAGCAGATAGATTATGGGAATGTAAACTCGAAAACAACACTTTCAATTTTAATCAATAAAATATATCTCTGGTGATATAAATTTATATGCGGTCAAGATGCGGGTAATACGGGAAATGCAGTAAAACTATATTTCCGATGTACAACAATGTCAAAGGTTTAAGGGCAGGAACCGTTGGCTCCTCGTACTTTAAAATTTATAAGAAATTAAAATAACGAACCTAATCTGAATGGGCACTTACTTTTCATAATCATAAAATACGTTTTGCGTTAATAATTTACGTGCATTAATTTGTATCTTTATCGAACGAATTTTGTGTAAATCATAGTAAAGTTATTCATACAATATAATAGGTAAAAAAAAAAATATTTAGACTGATGTTTTCCTAACGAATTATAAAGATATAATTTCTTATAAAGGAGGGGAGGGGGAGGGGCATGACCGTTTTTTATTAGAAGTTGATATTTTATCGTATTTAACAAGGGACGCATAATAAATATGAAGTGTCCTTGGCTTAATAGACTTAAAATGAGAGTGTACTGGTCTTTGGAGTAAGGATAACTACGTTAGGATAAATCTAAAGAATAAATCTCATTTGAAATAGAATAGACAAATGTAATGTAAGATGCCGATTATCAATAATAAAGATTATCCGGTATAACTGTAAAAATTACGGTATAGTTAATCCAGCGAGGAAGGCTCTTCCTTACTGTTCGAGATTCCTTGGTAATTTTTACAAAGAGATCTTCCTCCATACATCAAGGTAGCCAGACACATACGCGGCTATACATACATGCATACATACATGCATGCATGCATGCATGCATACATATGTATATATATATATATATATTATTATTTTTTTTTTAATTAAAATACGTCGAAAACACGATCACCGCGCCCCTCGAATAACTGAGATACGCGAACCGAAGAGCCCCCATGTAATATTTTTTCATAATCCAAACCAGTTGTCGGCATTGGTCGGAACGCAGCCGACGAGAGAGCGCGGGACGGATGGGGTAGCGGGAGGGTCAGGGCTTCAAAAATCTTGAACCTCGATTAGGTTTATCGGGGCTCTTCGGCAACGACGTCCAGAAGGAGAAGGCGGGATCCCAAGAGAGACGAGTCGGCCTGTTGGGGTGGTGGGGTGGGGGTGGGGGGGACGCGCGATCGAGTCCTTCACTTCCGGAATGCTCGGTCTTCCTATTAGGAGAGATCAACTATCGTTCGTAATTTGTTGTTCTCGCGTCCGCGGAATAAATCTCGTTGCCGGGGGACGATCGCGCGCGCTCACCACGTCACCGCGGGCATTCCTTTGAAGCTCGCGAGCCGGTGAAAAAGCGCGCCTTAATGGCTTTCATATATACCGACAAACGCTCGGCGAAAAGAAGGAAAGGAGTCGGTAGATAGGCGAGGTGCGCTCGAGCCCGAGCTTTTGGTATTTCAACCTCTATGAGAGATCTTAATTGAGTTTCAGGGTCGCTTGTCGTCCTATAGCCGGCCGACTCCGACGCTGCCTCCCGGGGCTCATCCGTCGATCTCTACGCGGATCGCGAAGACGTCCGTTTCCCTCCTCGTCCCTTCGATTCCTCGTCCTCGCGCTAGCGCTCGCCCGTCCCCAATAACCCCTCCAACCGCCGCGTTGGCCCATTTTTATTTTGGCTCGAGAGTCTGCTTCAATTTGTTGACGAATTCCACCGGCTCCGAGAATGCTTTTGTAATGCTTGATCGGAAGACGGATTTAGAACGACTGGGACGCCCTTTCGCCCCTACTGATCCACTGTAATTTCTTTTTAGGACTCGGGCGCTCTGGAATCGGCTTTTCAATTAGCTTTACGTTTAGAACGCAGGCGATGCGTGTTTATTTGAAAATTTGATAAAGGAATAGAGGGGTTGGAATGGCGGAGTAGACGACGACGGCGGCGACGACGACGGCGACGACGAGCAAAGTAAACTACTTAGCCGCTAGAGAGGGTGGGAGAGAGCTAGAGAGAGAGAGAGAGAGAGAGAGAGAGAGAGAGAGAGCCGCGGATTTTTGGACCTTATTTATTGCGACGAGGCCCCGGTCGACTCTAGCCGAGTTTTTCGTAGATCTCGCGCTGTAACAAAACCTTCTAAATATTTGTTCGGCGTCCGGGATGGGGATCTCACCCACACGCCGCACCCTATCTATCAATCTTCCTCGAAAAGTCCGAAAAAGGAGCAAGAGCATCGCGGCCGGCGTGCGGTATCGCTCAGCTGTCGGCGGTCATCCTCGAAAAAGAGGAGCCGGGCTTTAACGACCCCGGGAGCAGGGACCGGCCGCGGGGCCTCGCCCTCCGGTTAACAAAAATCACCGAGTCCGCGCTTCGACTGGGGACGGACCGGGAGCCAAAAAGCGCGCGATCGTCAGCTAACGACAGAGAGATCGACGTCACGAGCGACCGGGAGAGAGACAGATCGAGAGGCAGAGAGGGATAGAGGGATAGAGAGAGCGAGAGGGGAGGGTGGGGGAGGGAGAACGACGTCGCGCGGCCGCGAAATTCAAAGGCGAGGAGCGGCCGGTACCGGTTTGAGCAAAAAAATGCCTACGTGAGGGGAACCCGTTTGCAAGGGCGCTCGCGATTTCTCGCGGATCGGGAAAGCTCGAAATTCGCGAGCGCTTCGGGGGACTCGTTACCCGCTCCGGCAATAGAAAGTCCCGCGACTACGCGCACCCGGGCTGGGCGGGGGAGGTAGAGGTAGGGAAAGAAGAAAGCAGGCGTCCGTAACTGGTGGCATTAAGCGTAATTTGGCGTCGGTGCGTATTACTTAAAATTGCCCCGGTTTTGCCGGGAGACGCGTGAGCCGTCGAGCCGCCGGGAATTTTAACGCTACGCCGCTCCGCTCTGAGAAAATCTCGCCAAAAAGGAATCCGGCCACTCATATTACGAGGAAAAGCTTCCCCCACCCCCAGGCCCGACCGAATCTCTCTAGAGGCAAGCGAACGAGCGCGTGTCTCGGCACGAGCTTCTCATTCATTTATTTCTATTGGGATAATTAGCGGCCGCTCGCTACAGGCGAGCTCTCCTACCTACTTTGCTGCCCTGCCGGGGACACCTCCTCCAGCAGAAAGACACATCGATCTTAACGGAGCTAATTGAATTCCGAGTATCGCTTGCAAACTCGGCATTACTACCTATCTTTGCTTAACCTCCCGTCTCTCCCGTCTCTCCCGTCTCTCTCACCCTCTCTCTCGCGCTATCTCGCTCTGTCGGTGGATAAAGCAGAGTCCCCGGTATACTTTGGGGATGTGACCGCTTCGGAGATAGGAATTTTCGAAAATTGGCTCAAATAGCTGGTTAATTGCTCGAGGAGGAGAAGTAGGAGGAGGAGGCGGAGGAGGCGGAGGAGTAGGAGGAGTAGGAGGAGCGGAGTATATCGGCCTGGGAGTGAATTCCCCGTTGAAGCCGTGCCGCTGCCGATCTCCGCTCGCTCTCTAATGGCGAGGATGAAAGCCCAGCGGATCTCCGGGCAGAGGGCGAGCTCTCGTGGAACGATCCGCTGCCGCGGCCAAATGAATGATTGCAATTAGCGCGAGTGTCATTGGCTTTCGTATAGGAGATGCCAGCAGTCAGCGACGGCATCTGCCCGAGCATCGCTACGTCTCAAATTAGTAGGACAAATGCGGGCCATTAGAGGCCGACAATAACCCATAACCGACACCACGTACCCTTTCTTTACTCCTTATGATAAATATTCATGAAAAGGAGTTTCTTTCGCTCCTGCGGCCGGCCTGCGCTGCATAAATAACGCTCTCGTAAAACGTACGCGCGAGTCACGTGACTTGGCACGGGGCAAAAACGGGCCTCCACCACCACCACCACCCTCCACCTCCTCCTCCTTACCCCGCACCCCCGCACGCCCGACGGCCCGCCAACGAGATCCGAGCGGCTGTCGATCGCAAATTGATTTCAAATTAATTTCTAGCGGCACCGACTGCTCCGGCGACGGCTCTAGGCTCGGTCGGGCACCGCCGCGTCAACCCGTCTATGAAACATCAACTTTTCCCTCCCGGAGGGCCCCGCTGGCCGTATATCTCCCTGGCAGGCCAGCGGCAGAGACGGGTACCCGACCCGCGCTACGTGCGTAACACGTGTTGGCTCGTGATATATCGCGGGTACCGCAGGGCGCAGGACAGTTTGTCAGGGCGAGCCACACCCCTCGTCAAGAGCGAACGAGCCTACGAAGGAGGCTTCCGTAGCACAACGTGCCCGGGACGCTCGATCCCTCAAATTTCCGGGCCCTCTCTTCTTGGCGCCGTTCTCCGCCTCATTATCAGCGGAGCGAGGGCTTCTCCGTGAATTATTTTTCGAGGCGGGGTAAGGAAGAAGAAGAAGAAGAAAAAGAGGAAGAAGAAGAAGAAGAAGAAAAAAAATAGAAGCGATTCCGGTGCCCGTCGGTCGGAGTCGACTGACGGGGTCGCGGCCCCGACGGAAACGCGCGGAGCCGCCCGCCCTTTTGGCATCCGGATGACCTGGCGCCGCTCGTCTTCCACCTCAGGACGCCATCTTTACGCCGGCTACCTGTCGATTCGACCCCACCCCGTCACCCAACCCTCCCGCGGCTCCGTGATTTACCGGCCTGACGTACCAGGACCCCGCGCCCCACCCTACCTAATTGCAGAATTACCTCGGCCCTTGTAGGACGATAAAATTTATAATTTTAATACAAGCTTAATACAAGATCGGCGGAAGGTGGCTCGCACCCGGGCCGTATCTCCTGCGGACAATCAATTACAAAATGTCAACGCATAAATCAGACGACGTAATACAAGCGAAGGCAAATTAATGTTACAAAAATAATGCCACGCAGAATATAGAATAATACGAGTAAAAAGTATAAATGCCCCGGCGAGCATTGAAAATACTGCGCATTCCATGATGATTTATAAACAAGCGCTCCGGTAGTTCGGGGAAAGCCGCTGCGAGGGGCTGAGAGGGGCTGAGAGGGGCTGAGAGGGGCTGCGAGGGGCTGCGAGTGGCTGCGAGAAGCCTGGCTGGGCCAGAAAAAGAGCAGGGAGCCTCGCGCAAAAAAGGGGAGTGAAGAAGAGGGGGTCGAAAAAAATAGATTCTGGATACTTAGCACGCGAGCGGTCGCGCAGCGACACTCACTCGTCGTGCACTCGCGCACTCGCGCACTCACGTGCACGTGCGTCCATGTCCTGTAAACGCCCTCGCCCCGCTCAGGTCCAATGAGTTTTTCGTCGTTTCGTCCCTCACACCCCGGGCCCGCAGCGGTGCCAGCAGTCGCCACCGCCGCCACTGCCGCCGCCGCCGCCGCCGCCGCCACCGCCTCGTGGTCACCGCGTGCAAGTCGCTCCCACGGGCTCGGGAGCATAGGGGCGCGTGCGGGGCTCGGTCTGCGCGGGCGAATCGCATACCAGGGCCTGTCGATCTGCGGGGGGACAATTAATTAGAAATTATTCGTTGGATATCGGAAGGTTGATCACTGGCCCGACGTATGGCCCGGCGACGTACACGGGCCCACGTAAGTCCTCTCCCAGCGGCGGGGATGTAAGGGAGCGGGTTACCGTATGAGACACACAGAGAGACAGAGACAGAGAGAGAGAGAGAGAGAGAGAGAGAGAGAGAGAGAGAGCTCACGTCGGCTCGGACTCTTTGATGCGTCAGCTGTCTTACCGGACCACTTTTTCGCCCTGCATCACCACGCGAGCGGCCCTCCCGATCCTTCTATCCCCTCCGGGCCCGGTCGCCCCGGGCACACTGAGCCACAGAGGCGCACAGACGCACACAGCCACCCACAGACGTCTGAGTCTACGCAACGGTCGATGCTTGATTCGCGCGGCCCACGGTCGAATAGAGATTTGCCGGGACGTAGAGGCCGCTCGGCTCTCCTGTCCCAGCCTCCATTGGCCGAGGGGCGGCGGTGACGTCGGTAACGCTCTCTAATAGATGCGACTGTCGCCGGCACCGGCATAACTTTGACTTTTTCCTGGAGGGCGGGTACGAACAATAATCCTTACTCTTTTCTTATGGAGGAGCCGAGAAGGCGCGCGCCGAAATAACGGCGAGGTCGCTTCTCACGAGGAAAGAGAGGCTCGACTCCGACGGCGTGTCGTCCTCTCCCGCGCGCGCTCGCTCGCTCGCTCGCTTCGCTCCCGACCGCATTCCTCCCGAGGAGGATTCCGCGGCTGCCGAACGCGAGGATGCCCTCGAGCTCTCCACCGGCTCCATTTAACGCCCCGCGGCCACTTTGGATTTTACCCACGTTTCCTCATTTACGAGTCTCCTTTATCCTCTCCGAGGCCTTCCAAGACCCTCCTCCCTACCCCCTGCCACTCCTGCCGCTCCTGCCGCTCCCGCCCTCTTCCCTCTTCGGCACACCGTCCCCCTCGGCGACCCGCGGCCACTTCATTAAAGGGACAATTATTTTTCATACTACTCATGGAGTCACGATTATTATGGCCCCTACTTATCCAAACAATGTGCCTTAACCACCGCCAGCGCTAATAAACACGTTATTTCTTTAACTGTAACCGACTCCACGCTCACGCTCCCTCTCTCTCTCTCTCTCTCTCTCTCTGCCTGTCTCGCTTTTAATTATCGGTTTAGCATGCAATTCGGATAGCGGAAGACAATATAAATTATAAAGTACACGCGCGTCGTGGTTAAGAAGAGGCTCGAGAAGTTCACAACTTAGGTCTCGGTAGGTAATTTAATGAAATTTATAGACGCGCTAATTAAAGACATTTTGCGCTCGCGGACGTTAATTTGCGGACTTAAGGGATATTTTATTCAAATGACGCGAGAGCCGATAAATTTATGAGGTTTGACGATATAATTGACGAAATGCGCGCCACGTACGTAAGGAGGTTCTGCGTATCGGGGCAGGGGGTGTGGTGCGCGAGGTGAAAACGAAAGCGGACCGGGTCTTAATAGGGAAAAGGCAATGCCAAGGGCAATTACAAAATAACAATGTAATAACTTTATTCGGAATTGAAATCTTGGCATTTTTATTTTAATTAATATTTCCGAGGGCTAATTAAAGGGTTTTTGCGGAGCGGCTCTTGGCGTTCGCGGAGCGAAATTAAGGCCGGGTAATGATGTCCGATACAGGAACGGCGAGCACAAGACGAATGGCATGAAAAAGAATGGAGAGGAACGAAAAGGAACGGAAAGGAACGGAATGGGAATAATGATGAAAAGGGCGTAGAGTCGCGGAAGAATTTTACATAAAGGCGTTGCGGACATCCACTCCTCTCTCTCTCTCTCTCTCTCTCTCTCTCTCTCACACACACACACACACACAAACAGTCTGGTTTCGCGCACGTTTAATCGACTCTCGATAAACATGATTTGTCGCTTCGTTTGCCAGCTGTTATTTCTCCCGCCTGTAGAAAAGTCACTCGCAAAACGCTAAAGAAATCGTTATTCATCCGATTCAGCTTATGTACATTTCTTTGGAGTCTCGTACATATCACATTCCGTGCTCTACTCTCATTTAAAATGCAGCTGTACACACGTGCCAGTTTTTTCTACGTGTCTCTCATTTTACACACCGAAACAGTGCGTCGGGAGAGAGAGAGAGGGAGGGTGAGGGTGAAATAGGGGGAGAGGAGCCGCGGAAAGAGTCGTCGGGGTTGTTGCGGGGTATTGGCGGGCGCGCGGGGTTGGGCGGGGCGGGATGGGGAGGGGTAGCGAAGGAGCGCAGGAGAGTCAGACAAGCGAGAGTCGAGCGACGGGGTGGGGGGACGGGGAGGCTTATCTGATATTGACTCGGGGAACAAAAGTCACCTGTCACAAATGTCACACTACTACGTACCCAAAACGTCCAAGTCATTCCGTGACGACGAAGTAGATGATTCGTCGGCTAGAAAGCAATACGACTCGAGAAGGTCGAACCGTTTCTTTCTTTCTTCGAGTTTTTTTACAAGATCATTAAAGAGATTCCCGCGCTGATCTGGCTATGCAATAAATATACCTACATACACGTCTACATCTGCATTGGTATGCACGCATATCGCGGAACTCCTTCTTTGACTTTTTTTCTTTTTCTCTTATTTTTCTTTTTCTTTTTCTTTTTCTTTTTCTTTTATTTATTATTTTTTGTTTATCAACTGTCGCAATGAGCGTGCATAAATCATGGATTAGTTGGCAGGTCATAGTGATTCCTTCAGGATTAAGATATAAATTGATTATTGTTACACTTATATTACACGGGATTCTTGGGGAGTATAAATTTATCGCGGCATTATAGGCGGTGTATATTATTTTTGAAAAAGAACCGCACGCCGATTCAATGATTAATACATTGAACAAGGCGTTTCATATTTTTCGAGTGATCGAGAGTCTCCCTCGCGAGAGATAATTAAGGAATCTTACAGTGTCTCCGTGTTATTTGGAATACTCGGGCAGAGTCGTCGCGCTAACTCCTCGAGCACACCACTGCCATCCCCACGTCCTCCTCCTCCTCCTCCTCCTCCTCCTTCTCCTCCTCGTACCCGACCGATACAGTGTACAATAACATAATGCGTAGCGAGGAACGAAACGGCTATAAATAATTTCGAGCAGATTTTATGGCTTATAAGAGAGCTGCTGGTAGAACGAGTTTTTAATCCCTTAACGGACATTAGGATATTAGGGAGGAAGCGAGGCATTTCGAGGACTCTGTTATCGATAACAGATTTTTCCCCAATAACCTTCCGACGGTGATTTCGAAAGATAGGAAAGGGGGAGGAATCCTGCTCGGCTGTAGCGGAGGGACGAGGGTCGGTACGGGTCGGTACGGGTCGGTACGGGTCGGGGTACGCTGGAGGTTATTGTACCGAGGGCTGTTCCCGAGTCGAGAAAACTCAAATTGCGGGTGGAGAGGGGGTCACGTACGGAAAGCTGACATCGTCTTGGAAACGCGTCAAAGTAACACGCATTCGCAGGAGGTAATATATATGGAAATCGGACCGACGGCCGGCATAATTCGAGAATTTTCCCGGGGCTCCGTACCGAAAACAAAATCCCTCTGCCTCCCTCTCCATATTCAATTGCGCGGGAAGCAGTGGCGGCGGCGGTTGCGGAGGAGGAGGAGGAGGGGGAGGAGTAGGAGGAGGAGGAGGACTGGGTTGGGAGTACATTCGCTCGGGCGAGCGTGTAAATCGCATGCAGGGCTATAGAGTAGGCGTAGGCGGCGGTAGTGGTGGTGCTTCTGGGGCTCTTGCCGTCGCTTCGGTTCAGTAGAGGAAAAAGAGATAGCGATAGGGATAGAGACGGCGACGGGGTGAGAAACGGAGAGAGTGAGAGAGAGAGAGAGAGAGAGAGAGCGTCCATGAGCAGCCGGGCTTCGGTCCGTTTGTGTATCGGGCTATGCTTGCTTGTATCGGCATTCCTTCGATCGGCAGCCGTACACCCACACACCGACGGACCTCGGTTAAATTGCGAGCGAGTGTGTGGGTCGGTACGTATGCGCCGGTTAGGATCGTAGGAACGCTTCTCTAGGAAGGCCTGCGATAGGACGATTTTCGCGGCTACTCCCTCGCTACGGCCAATAAACTAAAGGCTTTTCCCCCTCCCCCTGCGCCCGCACACCCAATGCAACATTAGCGCGAGAGAGGTGGTGACTGCTAACGAGCGAGTGAGATGGTCAATGGCCATATGCTAGAGTCTTGCAGAGAGAGAGAGAGAGAGAGAGAGAGAGAGAGAGCATCGAGTACTCGTGCACAATAGTTCACGGTTCGCTCGCGCTCGCTTCACCATATCTCTCCCTCTCCCTTCGTCATGTTCCCCGAGAGACAATCGCTCTCTCTCTCTCTCTCTCTCTCTCTCTCTCTCTAGCCACAGCGGATTTCCTCTCACGATTTTTAACCTGTCGCTGAGAATACGCGCGCTGGCATTATCTCGATTTTAAATGTCTGTGCGCGTCATGCTTCGCTTACATCACCATTCGGTTTTTATATTTTCAACTTTCCTCCCTCGGCGTCGGCTTGCCAAATTAATTGCTTTTAACGATAACGATTCTCTGACATGCGATCCAATTGTCTGCATATATTCCTTTTATTTTCACCGTAACTAAGGTATCCCGAGAGCGGCGTGTGCGGGACGAGGCAGGGCGGGACAAGGCGGGGCGGGGTGGTGCGGATCGTCAGAGGGAGAATCCACGCGATTTAACACACTTCAGAGTTATTATACTTTGCGTATTAAGGTAATCAACAAATGATTCAGAGATAGATGAGTATGTAGAGAAATGCGTCGGCAACGATCAGAGAAGAGAAATAGTCTTATCGGCGAAGCATCGCGTAAGATTCCCTCCGCCCCTCCTCCATTCATTCGCATTATAAGCCTATAAAGTTTGCCTCGTAACCTCATGCGGCTTTTCCTTTTCCTCAATTCGTTTCGCTACGACGTTGTGAAAATATCCTTTAATAACTTGTTAAATTGATTTATTTCTGGATAGGCATCGAGAGGCCGTTGATTATTCCGAGGCTATTCTAAAACAACAGTTTAAGTTAAGAACCGAAACGCCATGCATTTAAGTATCTTAAGCTCTTCTTTCCATTTGGAGTTTAGCTGTTACTTTGTGAGAGCAGCCCTCGTTACTAATTCATCACAAGGAACGTAAAAATATAGCCATGCCCGGCAATAATTCTCATTCGATTGGAGCCCCTTAATTTCCCCATTAGAAAAAAAGTCGCGTGTGCTTTGCGACGGCTTTTCCTTTTCCCAGCTGCAATAAATCCGTATGTGTGTGACCCCCCCCAACCCCCAACCCCTTACCTACCGCCCACTTAGCTCCCTCCCCTCCACCTCCCTGCCCGCGGCTCACGCCTCTCTCTCTCTCTCTCTCTCTCTCTCTCTCTCTCTCTCTCTCTCTCTCTCTAGCTCCCCCATGAGTGACGATGTTTACGCCTTCAATTAGAAAGCACATCCGTAGGACACTTAAGATGAGAGATACATTTGTTTCAGCATCAATTCATCGAAAGACTCGGATGTCATAACAAAACTATAATTAACCGCGGCCGGGTCGGCGATTTCTCACTCATCTTAGCCAGCCGTGGCTAAGTCTTCCCCCCACCCCTTATTTTTCTCTTCTCTACATTGAATCTATAAGCCGTGGCCCCTGCCAAAGTCGAGTAAATATACTTATCATGCTTTCTTTTGTCTTATCGATACAAGCCTCGTACTATAAATATACGAGAGGGAGAGAGAGAGAGAGAGAGAGAGAGAGAGAGAGAGAGGAGAGCGATGCCGGAGCGGGACAGAGATTGGGAGAGAGTTATTTGTGAATAAAGTGCGAGAGGAGATATAAATTGAGATTATTCGAGCTAAATGACACGCTTAGCCTTTGCAAATCGGCTATAAATTACGCGAATCGCTTTATTTTTAATCCGATGCCGCTCTGTTGGTCATAATATCCGTCAAAATCAGCCTCCCAACAAACATCCATTAGTTTATAGTAATAATGGAACGAGCTGTAAGCGATTATCAAATTAGAGGAATGTCTCTTTGTGAGGGGAGGAGGGTTATCTTTAAATCGAGACTTCTTTGCGGCCGTGACAACAAAGAATGACTCGCGGATAAGCCGGCGTTTGGGGGCGGCGGTGGGGGATGGGAGTTCGAGGAGAGCAACCCCCATCTCCCCTCGCAGGGAGAAGGGAAATGAAAAATCGTTCCATTATGAAAAGCTTTCGGAGCGTTACGGGATGTAGAGGAGGATGAGGAGGAGGAGAGGAGGAGGAGGAGGAGGAGGAGGAGGATACGGAGGATCGCCGCAAGCTTCTCAAAATCAATCGTCTCCGGAGCTTCGTCGGAGCCACCGCCGCAGCCGCCGCCGTCGTCGCCGCCGTCGCTCATACCATCCATCGGGCGGCGGCTTTCTCCTCTGAGCCTCGAGCGGATTGTCGAGAGACGCGGCCCCTCCTCCGTCTCGGTGACGGGGATGACGCGCGCAGCGGGCGACGCCCAAGAGGCGCGCGGCGCTCCCGGCAGATGCGTCCCCCCTTTCCGGCATAGTTCCCGCTTTTAAAGAGACACGGACAGGAAGACAAAGACGAGGACCCGTGGAGGACTTGCCCGGGTGGCTCGCGGCCTCGGTGACGACCGGGGGACAGATGCCCCGGCATTAGCGGCCACGCGCATAATAAGGCCCAAGTCGCTTCCGTCTTGGGGTTTCTTTTTTCTTTTCTTTTCTTTTCTTTTCTTTTTTTCACCCGCCAGTTCGACGTGCAGCCCCGGCCCATCGTCCTCTTTTTGCGAAAACTCGCGAACTCGCCGCTTTCGGACGCGGGACAGCAAAAAAATCGGACGGCTCGCTCGAAATTCATTCGACGGCTAAGAAGAGGTGGCGCGCCCTAATTTTCGTAAACACCTTGCCACGTTTATCCTCCTCCTCATCCTCCTCCTCCTCCTCCTCCTCCTCCTCCTCTTCTCTCCCTCTCTCCCTACCCCTTCGCCCCCTTATTTTCATCCCTGAATAATTTATAGGCGAGAGTAGACACGCGTATTCGGAAATCGGCGAGCGAGTATCGCGCGCGGGATGCATTACAATTGCCGTTGTTACGAATTCGTTGCTGCATTTGGGCCGAGTTAAGTTGAGAACTGCATTACATTCTCCTTAATTACTTGTACGCTTTTTATTTTTCAATGTTAAATGCAGGCCATCGCGCAAATAAATTAATTATTATTTAAAATTAAATGCCTTCCGATTTCAAGATAAGCATTTTAACTTCGGATTAATCTATTATTTATGAGGACTTAAATGAATGCAAGGAGATTCTCCAACGGTCTGACCAGATTTCGATGTCCATGTTACACCGAAACTCTTCGCTGTATTTTAATAAGTAAACGTACATATATATATATATATATATATATGTGTAATAGCACGCAATCGCACGTATCAATCATTATTTTAGGTATCATTTTGCTTTGTATCATTTTGTACGGCATGAACCGTTTACACTGGATCGTGAGAATTTTCGATAACCAGTAAATAATTATTTATCATCTGGAATTTATGAGATAAATATACGACTTAAGGCGGATTATCTAGGATATGTAAATAAAATCGCTTTCCAAAAGCAAATACAATTTGTTTGGTCTTGTTTCGCGCAAACGTCTCAATATTATTAGAATCTCCGGATGAAGCTCGTAGTATTCTCGTAATATTTTTCAAAACAAGAAAGGAAGAAGAAAAAAAAACCACCAAAGAAAATACGCAGACTCGTTAGAATTTCATAAATTCAGCTTTAATGCCCCGTTGTAATTATTCCAAAGGCTTCTTCGATATCTGCGTATTTATTCGCTAATTATTTATGTTTACGACTATATTGCGACTGGTATATTGAGTCTGGTAAGATTGTAATATCTGTTCCCTATTGATTTGTCGAAGCAAAGCATGTAGACGACCGAGCTTTATAAAGGAATGGACTCTGCCGCGTTTGAGCGCGTTTCTGCCAAGTTAAGGTAAATTTTCTCGATGGAAATCGGTTGGAGCGTGTACTTGGTAACACGCGGCACATTTATAATGTACTCGTTGTAGAGGCAATTTAAGTGAAGGAAGGTAGCCAGGCAAGGTAGAGAGAGAGAGAGAGAGAGAGAGAGAGATACATTAAGGGGCGAGTTAGCGAATCGAAATTGTCTTATGGTTGCGCAGTACGTAAACGGCATTATTTTCTTATATCTTTTTTTCTCTTCATTATTCCGAGCTTTATTGCCGGCGGTGCGAAAAGCTATGGTTTTATTTAAGTTTTACGTATCGAAGACTCGGAAATCTGCGGCATTCTAATGAGAAATAATTACGCGTCGGCATGCGTTGCCGCGAGCATCGAATGCCAGATTTATTGTCTAATTACAATGATGAATAATATTAATAGGAAGCGTGCCGCACGAGGAAGGCAATGTCGTATAAAACGTATGTGGCTGCGGAATGCTAGGCAAGGAGCGGATGGGGCCTATTGGGACCGAGAAGAGAGAGAGAGACAGGGACGAGGTCGAACGCTTATGGAACGTCGTCAATTAATGCGATAAGTACATGATTGAAACATGAAAAAAGCATGTATCTCAATCGGAAGGATCGCGAATGCTTGTAATTACCCGTGTATTCGCGATCTCCTCCTTTTTATCGATCGCTCCTAATGGTCGTAATTGTCCTTACGATTATTGCCAGGGCTTTTTCATCCGGTTATTAATCCGTATCGGTTGACTTTGCACGTCTCCGAGGCCAAAGAGAGCCAATCGGGACTGGAATTTTCTCGCGGCGAGGTCTTCCCCTCTGGAAATTTCCCACAAGCGACGCGGACGGTACGTAGCCAACGAAGCCTCGAGCCATCGAGTTCTTCGGCTATGCCGTCGGGCGGCGCAACCCCGTTCTACCCGAAGAAATAAATGACTGCCGAGGGTAAGTAGCGTTTCGGTGTCGTTCGATTTCGTTATCGGCTCGATACTCTCACGTGGGCCCTCGAGCCGCCTATGGGAATTGGGTCCCACCCCTACTTCTCCCACCCCCACGCGACGGCCCCGTCGGCCCCGTCGGCACCCCTCGCCCCGGGACCGCGTGCCGGACATTCCGAGTCCCACGCGTCCGGAGTCAAGGAGCGCGCACCAATACGGCGCCCCCGGGGCTTCGGGCCTACGGGCCCGTCGCCGCTCTTTATCGGCCCTGCCGAGCGCGCGCTTCGTTGTATTTCTCCGGGAGACGTCGAGGGACCGTGCGAATTGGACTTCCGGACGTCGCCGAGAGACTTCTGGGAGCGACGAATTTCTTTTCGGCTCCTCCGCTCCGCATTTTTCTCCGTCTCCCACTCCAACCCAATAACCCCAGCCCCAACCCACCTTCCGTTCCTTTTTTTTTACTCCTTCTTCCCTGTCCTCTCTTTCGCTCTCCCCTCCCTCCGACCGTGCCCACCTCCTCCGTCTATCTCGCTCTCTTGCCTTCAGTTCAGTCCAGCTGGCTCAACCGTTCTCGAGCTTTTTTCCCTCCTTCTCGACAACTCGGGCCCGAGCCGACCTTCCCGCGAGCTTCCACCTCCATTCCTAGCTCGATCGCACAATTTTAGCTCCTCCGACAGTAACGGATCCGCGTGACCTTGCGCAGGCGAAATTTTCTCCTCCGCCTCCCCCAAGACGCTCGTCAATTTTATACTTGGCTCTAGTCTTTACTTACCCCGTCCCCGGGCAACTTTGCAATCATTTCCCGAGCCCTCGGAGCTCGTTAAACTTTAATATCCCTTGTATCTAATGTCGTCCCTTGGAATACCCAAGATCTTTAGAAATTTATAGAATCTCGTCTAGCGGATAAGGATAAAGTTTAATAATGACATTGGACTGGCGAAGGAATGGAAAATGTAGCTCGGCTACGAGGAGCACAAACTTGACGCGACGCTTCTTACTCAGGTTATAAGAATCGCGTGCGCGAGAGTGAGAGGGGTTGAGGGAAGATGACGACGACGACGACGACTAGGCGCTCGTGTCAATTTATAAGGCATTTACGGAAAAAGTCCATGATATATGTAGAGGATGAGAGGAGGGGTGGCCCTCTCGAGGAGAGAGGTATATACCCAGGTCATAAGAAATTATCTAATAGTGGCCGGTTTATGAAAACATCAAAGTTGTAAAGAGCGCCGGCGGTGGAGGGTAGAGGGGGATGAGGAGGAGGAGGAGAAGGAGGAGGAGAAGGAGGAGAAGGCGGTGGGGGGGTAGGGGTAGAGAGAGAGAAAAGTTTTTCTCGTCGGAGCGAGCGTGAGAGCAGCGGCTCGTATTGAAATGCCGGTTCACCTACTTTTTCGCCGGCCCATTAATCATTCGCCGGGGCATTAATCCCGCAGGGGCCGGGAGATAAAAGCGGGCCCGGACCTTGAAAATTATCAAGGCCCGGCCCTTATATCCCCAGAGGTCGGCCGGCCGGCCGGCCGGCCGTGCCTTTCTTGCCGCTTATTCGGCCGACGTTGACTTCGGACTGGAATCCGGAGCGCGCGACTCGGCAGCCTCTCGCGGCCGGCTTTTCCGGGCCGTCCGGGCAAGCCCTTCTCGCCTCTGCCACACGGGGACCTTGGACAATCCGGGGACGCGGCTTCGTTTCGCGGGGTGGTGCCGGGGAGGGGTAGAAGAGAAGCCGTAATTGGCGAGAATACGCGCGCTACTAATTCTTACCCCGGCGTCATCTGTCTCTGCCACACGCCCCCTCTCCCCGCCACCCCTTCCGTCGCGGCTTCTCACGTCCGGAATCGTAATACTCTGTTTTTTCCTTCGTCGTCCGGGAGGGCCGGAAAAACCGCGCTCGGCATTACTTACCTGGCATCGGCTCTCACATTTCATATCATAATTACCTCGGCCCGAGCCTCATTGTCCCTTCCAATTAAGGGCGATTCCGCTTCCCCGGCGATGCAAATGAACGCTCGGCGGAATACCCGAGAGCTGCCCCGGATCCCGCTCAATTAAGCGTGGCCGATGCCGTACCCGCTCTCCTCGACCTCGGCTTTCCCGGACAAGCCGTTCGCGGAATCGGCCAAAGGGCGGCACCGAGGTCGCGCTCTAAAACCGGCGTAGCCTCCTTCATTCCGTTATAAATCTATTAAGGAGTCTCGGCATTCGTGGAAACGGGGTGCGGGGGCGAGCGGGGGAGAGCGGGGGGGGGGGCGCTAAGCCCGGCCCGATCGAGCGAATTAAACGGTAAGCGTTGGCGGTAATGGTGGGACGAGGGCTCGAGCGGGTTGGTATCCGTACGTGGCTCCTCCTCCTCCTCCTCCTCCTCCTCCCCGACTCCGTCGGCTTATTAAGCCCCGCGACGTGTGGGGCAAGTGCCCCTTGTGGCTACGGCGTCTTGTAGCAGCAGCAGTAGTAGTAGCGTCAGTCAGCAGCGGCAGTCGCGAGCTCCTTCGGATTAGAAGACGAAGGCGCGTATTATTGGAGGCTGGATGGGGTAGAGGGAGTGAGGGGGGTGGAGGAGGTGAGCGCCCCACCTCTGGAATTAAGTGAGCTAATGTAGAGCCGAGACTTGGCGCGCCAAGGGCTTTTAGCGCCTCGAGCTCGCACACGAGCCAAACGGGCGACTTCCGCTTTCTCCACGAGGCCTCCTCCCGATGACAAGGAAGAAAAGTCCCTCTGGAAAACCGGCTGTTTTTTATATTTATTTCGACCTCTTGGGCGATTATCCGCGAGCCGACCGTCAACTCGCCCTGCCTCGCTGACGGATTATTCGACGGCTGCCCGGATTCCTTCGACTGTGGGAATCCCCCCAGCCCCCAGCCCCACCCTCACCGCGCCTTTCTTTGCCCTGGCCCCCACTCGTTCCCCCTCCCTCCCGCCTTTCCCGCCCCTCTTCCACCCCCCCCTTCCGCCCCCCCTTCCGCCCACCCCCTTCCGTCATTGCAATTAAGCGTACTTTCGAAAGCACTCGGCCGACTTGAGACTTTTTATCGGAATTGGGCATTGGGCCCCGAGTCCCGGAGCCGTACAATAAACGGCAAGGTATGCTCGAGTCGTGATACCGGCTTCCCGGGAAGTACTTTACAAGGCTCGTAAGAAAAGTAAAAGCGCCGCGAGCCGGCGGTCCGCTCGCTCCTCATTTCCGGAATAATAGTGAATGAAAGCCGGCTAATTAGCCGCGCCGTATCCGAATCTCGACCGGGAGACGTTCGCTTTAGGTTCGAGTTTAATTTTGAGGCGAGCGTGGGTGAGGGGGATGGGGTCACTTACTGCTCACCTCCCGGTCCGGAGGCTCTGCCGCGAATTCCTCGACCCCGGGGCTCGGACCTTCGGAATACGGGGCTTTACAGCTTTCGCGGCTTTTATTAATGAGCCCGGCATTCTCCTGACTTAGCGACCCTTAGCGCGAACTCCGGGTTAGGTGACTGCCGGGGAGTCGTCGGGGTCCCCGTGGCTTTTAATACGAACGACGACGGCCCAATGAAGAACAGATGGTGCATGAGCCGAGATTAAGCCTCGGCTCCTCTCTCTCTCTCTCTCTCTCTCTCTCTCTCTCTCTCTCTCTCTCTCTCTCTCTCTCGTTCACTCCTCCTACGTCCCTCGAGCGACAACTCGCTTCTTTTTCTTCTTCTTCTTCTTTTTTTTTTTGTATGCCTCCGAAGCCCGGAAGCGAGACGGAGCTTGCGAGTCGAGCCCGGGCTTTTACCGCTCGAGATGTTCGCCCCGGGATCTTTACACGCTCCAACACGACCCGCGAGATTGACTTCCCGACCGAAGAATGTTATTAGGGTACCGTCGAGGCCCCCCCCCTCTCTCTCTCTCTCTTACTTCCTTTTTTTACACTGGCTCAAGCTATGTTTGCCTGCTCGCAGCCTTTTCAGGATTAATTGCTCGGGAACTCGAGCGTCCTCCTCCCGCGACGAGCAGCCATAAGTAATCTTTCCACTAATGCTTTGTAATTTATTCGCCCTTCCCTGCCACTCCGTTCCTGTGCTTTACATTACAAATACTCCCATTACAAAAGCTTCCCTTCACATCTCAGTATTTGTAAAGACTATTGCCACTCGTGTTTCATAAGCTTCTCTTATTTCACGCTCTTTAATCGCTTTAGACAAAAGCCAAAATACATTCGTTTATTACGGCTTCTTGCGATCGGTAATTATTATTATTATTATTATTATTTTAATTATTATTATTGTTGTTATGGTTGTTATTGTTGTTATTATTATTAGCCGCTCGTAATGAATCGAAACGCGTAGTCTCTAATGATAAGACCGATGCCGTCACAATGTGGATGAAACAATCGAGCGACCTCCCGATGTAATTTATAAAAGTAGAGAAGAGCTTCCCCGGTAAGATGAATGCATATTTAGTTAAGTTCTTTCGTCGCCGAAGGCCCATTAGGGCTACTTGCTTCCGGATCATAAGGAAGTTAAGTAAGAACTACGGGAAGGAGAAAGGGTTAAGGGACACGAGAGAGAGAGAGAGAGAGAGAGAGCGAGAGAGCGAGAGAGCGAGAGAGGGGGAGGGATAAGTAATTTTTAAACAAAGCGCCGTATTCGAAAGTTCATAAAGTCGTTGTGCTCATTATGCTACCGCGGTGGCTAATAAATGATTATTATACCAGGCAGTCGGCGGGAGATGGGTCTGGGGGTGGGTGGCCGTCGAGGGTTTCCTCCTTAAGGAAAGAAGAAAGAGAGAGAGAGAGAGAGAGAGAGAGAGAGAGAGGGGAGACGCTCAAGATGTACCTTTGATGTCCTCTCACCCGAGCTGCTCTCAACGAAGCGACAAATTCTTCGATATTCGTACGATGAAAAGCCTCTCTCGACTCCTCCGAGCAGAAAGAGACCGCAGCGGAGTGAAGCCGAGGATGGGGGGGGGGAGGTGGGCGAATAGCGGAGAGGACAAAGTAGACAAAAAGCCTCGAAAACTTTCGTTGGTGGCAGCTTTGTCGCAGACGCAATACCTCGCGCGAGTATTGCCCGGCCGAGAGGCAGAGACAGACGGCGAAGAGGCGGGTGGTCGGCGGATAAGCGGGTGGGGTGGGGGTGCGAGGAGGGCCGTGGATCGAGAGCGAGACCGAGAGCGAGACCGAGAGCGAGCGCCGGGACGGTCGAGGGGCCGGGGGCGAAAGATGATGAATGAATCGGAAACGTGCCGACGCGACAGGGAGCCGCGGAAAATAGCGCGTGGGTACGGGAATTCGATAAAGGATGAGCGCGCGTGGCTGGTAAATTGAGGCGTTCACAATTATCTTTTGTTCGGAATTAAGGGATAATGGCATTCTCGGAACAGGCTTTGTTGCTCGTGAATATATACATTTAAAGCGAATCGTACTTGATTTCTCTCTGCTTCTCCACCACCACCACCACCACCACCACCACCACCTCCATCACCTCCATCAACTCCTCTCCCTCATCCTCCGCCTCCTCCTCCTCCTCCTCCTCCTCCTCCTCCTTCTTCTTCTTCTTCTGTCCCAGATCGCTTAGAAGGCTTTACTTCCGTGCTGAATTTTATTGAACTTGTTACTTTGAAAGGCGGCTCCGATAGTCATTTGGATAAAAGAAAAGTCGTCAGTTCTTTTTAGCTTTTCAATGAAATTTATACCGGTCGCGGTAAGTGACAGGCTGTCATTCCCTCGGCATATAAATATTCCCGGAGACGCGAAACTCCCTTCTCCTGCTTCTTCCCTACTTTTTAAATCAAACCAAATCTTATAAATATGAATTATTCATTCGCCAGCAAATAATCGATTTCTTTAAGATCAAGGAGATGGAGAGGAAAAAATATACCTACGAATATATATATATATATATATATATGTATATATATGTATGTATGTATATGTATGTATGTATGTATATGTATGTATGTACGTGGGCAAAAACAATTGTTACCGGTGCATCGCGAATGGCCATAGAGTCGGCTTCTAGACGTAAATAACAATCAGCCAAGTCCGAAGAGACGTAAGTGAGTGAAATTTCGAGAAACTGACCCGTCGTGGTACAGCGCGGGTACGGCGGCGGAGGGGAGGTAGAGGGTGCAAGGCATGTTGATAAAGTCAAACCGAAGAATGAAAGAAAAGAAAAGAAAAGAAAAGAAAAGAAAAGAAAAGAAAGAAAGAAAGACAGAAAAAAAAACACGGAACCCGACGCAGAAGTTGTAGTTTTACGCGATTCGGTCCGAAGCTTGATTCAGCGATAATGTTTACAGCGGCCAATAAAAAGAGTATAAAGGACACACTGTAGTCTTCGCCGTGTTGAGTTTGTCGAGGAACGGGTGGGGGAGGGGCGGGAAGGGACGTCGGAGCGGAGTATTAAAGTTGAGTCGAGCGAGGCTCGCGGAGCCGTTAAAGCCTCGATTAAAATTTCGCCGTCGCATCGGGTTCGCGGAAAGCCCGTGAAGTATTGAAGTTTCCGCGGCGGGAGGGGTGAGAGATTGAAGAGCAGGGGGGGGGGTACTTGGCGACAGGGCAGAGAGTCCGAGCGAGACCGTTATCGACGGATGGACGGCAATCGGGAGCTCGGCGTGTCGAATGGCCGGGGCCGAGTCAGCTCCTACGCTAGGGAAAGATGCGTTCGGGAGGGGTGAGGGGCAGTGAAGTGTAGGAAATGGCGTAGGCCGCGTACCTCGTTTATTGTCGAGGTAATTGCAGGCTCATTGTTTCTTCAATTAGGCGCGTCTAGACGCGGGAACGCACGGCCTAGGAATTTTTATGAAATTATTCGTGTCTCCCGCGCCCTCCCTCGCCCGAGGCTTTTCCTTTGGTCCGAGCCGACGCTTGGGCCTCCTGCTCTCTCTCTCTCTCTCTCTCTCCCTCCCTCTCTCGTACCCTATCCTCCCTAACCCATCACCACAACCAGCACCCGGAAAATATAAATTAAAAGCGTCCGCGGGGCGTTGCGGCGCTCCCTCCCGCGAATTATGTATTTCGCCCCGCATGAGGGGCCCCGTTTCTTTCAGCGGACCGGTGAGTACGTATGAATATTAACTGGCCCCTCGAGAACCCTCGGAGAAGATGTCTCAATTATCGAGGCCGGCCGTCGACGGGAAAAGCCTTTTCGATTTTACGGAGCACGACGTCTGCGAGGAAAGTAAGCGATAATGAATTCGTGTCTCCGTGGCGGACGCTATTGCGGGAGTGCGCGACCCTATTATTCGGACTCAACTTTCCTGTAATTGCTGTAGTTTCCTCGATTAATTGAAATTCTTACTTACTTACTTACTTACTTACTTACTTACTTACTTACTTACTTACTTACTTACTTACTTACTTACTTGCTTGCTTGCTTGCTTACTTACTTACTTACTTACTTACTTACTTACTTACTTACTTACTTACTTACTTACTTACTTCCTTGCTTACTTACTCACTTGCTTGTCTGCGCACTTACTTATGGGCATCCGAAGACGCTCTTCCCGAGTACTCCAAGCTCCCATTTACCCAAGAGGGTTAGCCTTAATTGATTTTGCATCTTCCGCTGCTTTGTGCTCCTTAGCCTTCAAAGAGGAGGATGAGAAGCTATTCTAGAGCTTTGGCATCTTTTCTCGCTTTTTTCTCTTATTTTCTTTTATTATTATTACTATTACTATTATTATTATTACTACTATTATAACTATTATTATTATTATTATTATTATTATTGTTGTTGTTGTTGTTGTTGTTGTTGTTCTTGCATCGAGCAACTAAAAATCACTGGTCTTGCGTTTCCGCTTCAACGTTAACGAGGGATGAGTTGATTCTCACGAGTTTTGCATATTTATTAACAATTTGAATCGGATTGTAAAGCAGAGAATTGCTAAGAGTTTTGTTTCCGACGGCGCAGTATCATATATGGACGCGTATGGAAGATTAGGAATCGTTAAGGTGCGTCGAGGTTGCGCTACGACGTTGCGCGTCCCGAGATAAGGTCAAGGGTGAGGGGATCGATGAGGGAAAAGCATTAAAAGCCAGAGAGGAGGAATTCGAGAATAAGAAAACTGAGGAGGGACGGGCCGTCGCGAAATGATTTCGAACGTGATCGTCGAAGCGCTGCTGCGATCCGGTGATGGCGATCGTCCCTCCTCCTCCTCCTCCTCCTCCTCCTGCTCTTCCTTGTCCTCCGCGCGCCGCCGTAGCGGCTGACCTTCCGCAGGGCCGTCTCGAGACGATCCGCCGATAAGAGCTTATTATCCCACTAGCTCATAAGGATACCCATCTCTCGGGGCGCTTGCAGCGAGCTCCTTGCGCATACGCATTTAATTTTCACACTAAGAGAGTCGCGAGGGGCGAGTCGGTTCTGCTTCCTTCGAGGTCGTGCCTCGGTGCAAACCTGTTTGTCTCCTATATTTAGGCGCTGCCGTGCCGCCCGAGCGCATATGCAGCGAGCGAACGCGTCCACAAGAGAGAGAGACAGACAGAGAGATAGAGAGAGAGAGAGAGAGAGAGAGAGAGAGAGAGAGAGAGAGAGACGGACGAGGAGGACGACTATTGGGAGCGAATTGTTTTTGCCGGAGCTTCGCGCTTCGTTCTCGAAGGCGCTTTAATGCCTCTCAACGCGTTCTTATTGCTACTAGATGCCGTGTCACTATTTTTATGCACCCGAGAGAGAGAGAGAGAGAGAGAGAGAGAGAGAGAGAGAGGAACCATTTTTCTCACTCTTTCGAGGAAAGATGGGACGGTCGCGTGAACGAATAGACGGTTCCTTTGAGACAGCGCCCGATGTCTCTTTGTTGGAAAGGGGCAACCTCCTCTCTCTTTCTCTTTCTCTCGTACCTTCCACCCGCCTCTTCTCTCCGCGCCACTCGTCTCTTTTTTTACCCTCTCTTTCTTTTGCGAAAAAGCTCGGCTATTTAACATCGGCAGTGGATGCTTGGGGTTTCTTGGTTTTATCGGGAATATTAGTGGCCCTCGCTCGCCATCGACTTACGAGCTCGCGTTTATCGCATCCAGTGTAAATTAAAATACCTACAAATTCACCTTTGTATGCATTAATGCGGCTGCAAAATTTATGGCCTTTATTTCGACGTTCTTGAATAATTGTTTGGCACTGCGCTATTGGTCTGGGGTAAAAGCTAAAACCTCAGTTCCACATTTTTCATATTCCTTCGCACGGCGAGCTTACTTACGCCTTCTCTCTTCAGTGCTACACTACTATCGTTTCTCATATTCATACTCGCACCCTCTCTCTCTCTCTCTCTCTCTCTCTCTCTCTCTATCTATCTCTGACTCTCTCCCTCTACGTTTGACGACGCGTTGCGGATACGCGGATTGATAAACGTCGGCTCATTATCCATCATCGGAAGTTAAATACAATCTCTAGAGAGTGAACAATAAATACGCGAGTGGCGGCAAATGTAAATTATGGTAATTTCATTAGGCCAGAGGAGAGGTAAATTTAAGTAAATATCTTTAAAGGAAAGTTTGCCGAAAGAAAGAGAATAATAAAGCGCGAAGAGAATGAGAAGGAGAAGAAGAAGAAGAAGAAGAAGACGAAGAAGAAGTGTTGTTTTAAGAGAACGACGAGCGTACCCACCTACCTACCTACCTACCTACCTACCTACCTACCTATCTACCTATCTACCTACCTACCTACCTACCTACCTACCTACCTACCTACCTACCTACCTACCTACCTACCTACCTACCTACCTACCTACCTACCTACCTACCTACCTACCTACCTACCTACCTACCTACCTACCTACCTACCTACCTACCTACCTACCTACCTACCTACCTACCTACCTACCTACCTACCTACCTACCTACCTATCTATCTATCTACCTATCTATCTACCTACGTACCTACCTACGTACCTACCTACGTACCTACATACCTACGTACCTACTAAAGGTGACTGGGATAATCTCATCACGTGTTTTGAGAAAAACGTTGCATTTATCATCGAGCATTCCGCAGAGTCGGACAAAAAGAAGAAAGTGTAGAATGTAAAATAATGGAAAGCCATATACTTGTAAGTGCTCCATAATATATTCTTAGGTTGGAAAAAATGTTGTTCAACTTCTCCAGATTAAAGTTAACCGACTTCAGCTGGAAAACTTTTTACCGGTACTTAAATCTTCAATATTTTATAAATGAGGCTCGAAAAACGGCAATTACCTTTAGATAAATATCGCTAATATTTTAAGGCTCGTAAAATGAGTAAAATGAATAAGCGGTGGCGGTGGCGGCAACGGTGGTGGCGGTGGCGGTGGTGGCAGCAGCAGAAGCAGCAGCAAGAGCAGCAGCACGGATCTCCTCCTAACCGCCTGAAAAAGTCATTAATTTCGGTCGAGCGCGAACTCGAGTGGATTTATATTACAATATCGATACGCTAAATCTCGCGCAAGAGCGCAAAAAACATATAGCCAAGGTGGTACAATAGACCGGCCGGGCTGACCTTCTGCGAACCGGACAAACGCGCATAATTCAATAACACGTCGGGGATTCGAACGTGTGCATGACATTCGAGACAAATGTCAAATGACTGGTTGGCTCGGAATAGTGGGCCGGCCAGGGGGGCGCCCGTTAAAACAGATTTTTCGATAAGGATCTTCGATTTTTGTCGAATCACCCAGTGAAATGAAGAAAAATAACCGAGGAGAAAGCTGCGGGTCAAGCACTGACAACGGAGAGATGGGCCGTCCGGGGAGTTCCGGGGAGTTCCGGGGAGCGAGTCTGCCCGGAAAATGATCCTGCTACGGGGTTATTGGGGTTATTGGGGTGAGCGCGGTGTTATCGATAAGCGATGATAATGAACGCGATGATAGGTTGCGAGGGTGGGCCGTCGCGAGCGGATCTCTGTTACTGGTGAGGTAGGTGAGAGTGAGTGAGGTACGGGGTGAGGTAGTGAGAGAGGTCTCCGTCTCTCTTGTGGCTCGTTTTTTGTCTCGGTACCACAGAGGCCCCGGTGAGTTGTATAGCCGAGCCCATGACTCAAGGGTTGACTCGGAGGCTTTCGATTCGTCACTGTCAGCCGACGCAATGTCACGAGCCACGGAGATGAGACAAAAGATTATGAGAGTGAATAATGATCCGCGAAAAGCACTGGCATTCCGATTGGCGGGCACGGCCCGTCTTGTCCTGGGAACGGACGAAAATCGTGAAATCCGAAATAGCGACGTTCGATTGGGCCGAATTCTTACCGCAGGTCCGTTTGTAATATAGATCGATGCCAGGCGAGATTTTCCGTCCGTTGTGTGAACGGGCGGTGAGGTGGGCGAGGGGGGGATGAGAGGGGGATGATGATTCGGCGGAGTCCTACGATCACTCGTACTGGAGTGCTGCGACGACGTTAATTTATCGGTCGATCAGCACCGAGCGCGTGAACCAGCAGCGACGGCGGCCGCGACCGTAAGTGTTGGAGTGGGGACGAGGACGAGGACGAGTAGGGTGAGGATAAGGAGAGGAGTGGGTGGGAGATAAGGAGCTGCAATAAAAAATGATTTACGCTTACTCGCTCCTTGGGTTCGGGCGACGGGCGGACGGGGACGAGGAGGGAGGAAAGGAGGCGCGTAAAAGTCTCCGTAAAAGTCCTCGCGGGCGATGGTCGCGGGTAAGATTGAGGGTCTTAGGGACGTCAAAGGTTAGCTTCGATTAAATTAAAGGCAAATGTTGGCAATTAAGGGGCTACAGGATGGGTCAGTCGGCCGCGAATAACCATTGGCAATTAATAATCCGTGCCCGTTTGCTTTTTTGATTAAGCACTCGGCGAGTATTAGCCTCGGTTAGGGAGCCAAAAATAAATAAGTGCTGGTATGGATAGTGGCCGACGGTGGGAGAGGAGTGAAGGGGTGGGTGGGGGGGGTGCGCGGCGGTGACCGGTACGGGCCCCGTAAGTTGATCTCACCTCGGCGCGTCACTTGCGCTTGCCCGGCCGCTTCCCTAACAATAAATCTCTCATTGTAATCATTAAATCTCTCATCGCGAAAAAAAAAAAACAGAAAAAAGGAGAGGGGAAAGAAGGCGAAAAACGAGGCAACGATTTACACGCGCATTCAACGCGCGGCCCTCTTCTGCGGCGCTCAGGGCTCCGAGTCTTCACCGAATCCGACCAGAGTCGGGGAAAGGGGGAGAGGCCGTGAGATAAGAAAATGCTAAAGTAGCGCGCGCGCGAGAGAGTGAGAGAGAGAGACAGAGAGAGAGAGAGAGAGAGAGAGATGGGGTAGGGGGAGGGGGAGACGTGGAAGCCGGGGCGGCGCCTCTTGGCATCATCGGCATCGTCGGCAACCCGCGTCCGGGAAATTAAACTTAAAATTAATTTGCGCTTAAGAATGTCTTTCCCTTGCGAATAAAGCGCGGATGCGGGGACGAAGAAGCGCTAAAGGTTAAGCGCGACGTAGAAAGTAGGAATTCTTCGTCGGAGATATTCGCCCGAGACGAAAGGCCGCGCCGAGCCTTTCTATATACCTACACGTACACGTAGGTAAGTGCGTGGCTCGAGTCTCGGAAGCAACTACGACACAGAGAGGGGAATTAAAAGAAGGGAGCAGCTCGTATCTGTGGCTGTATGGCTGTATGGCTGTATGGCTGTATGGCTGTATGGCTGTATGGCTGTATAGATGTATGGCTGGCTCGCTACCGTGCAGGAGCTCAGATGTATTATAATGTAGACACGCATATTAAGGCGACTGGTAAAATTATAGGTATTTAGGTGATTCTGCTAATAGGAGTTGGGGGCGGGAGGGGGGTGAGCGATCTGCAACGTGGACTAGGAGCCCCTGCGGCTCGAGTCGCGGGCTCTATCGCCGACATATTTTATAAGTTGTCCGGCCTATTAGTTACGGGGGCAAAGGGAGAGGGACATAAGGTGGGAAGGCTAGCCAGGAATCCCGTGGTTATACCAAACGAATGAGTTGTCAATGGCTCGTCGTTGTTCTTGTTGTTGTTATTATCATGATGATGATGATGATGATGATAATGACGACGAGGACGACGACGACGACGATGACGATGAGGATGATATTACGCGGGAGTCGGGGATCCTCTAATTACACGCGTCACCTTGGCTACTTTGTACGTTTAGCTTGATCCAGCTGGATCGTGGTGGACGCTCGTTCTTCCCTCGATTGACGCTGATAAGCCTCTCTCTCTCTCTCTCTCTCTCTCTCTCTCTCTCCTCTTTGTTGCTCTCTGATATCTTGTTTTATCCTTTAGTAGGGAAGAGTTTTCCCGATACAGCTCTTGACGGCTCCTTGCCATTAGCATTTAAGATCGGCCGGATAGGCGCTCGTATCGTTAGATCCGTTCCGTCCGATAACTGGTAGAAATTTAAAAATCCCTCAGCGTCATTAGGAGTTTAATGAGGACCGAATATTCATAAAGAGACAGTTTAATTTCATCGTAAATGTCATGTTTCCTTGATAGCGGCCTCGTAGCCCCGCACACGCTCTCACAATCCCTCGTGAAGGTGAATAAATTGTTTTTTTTTTTTTTTTTGCATCTCCGGTCCCCGAACCGAAGCGACGTTACGTGAAATAACAGAAACGCTTAAATTGCCTCGAAGCGGTCAATTCCTCGCTAATACCCTCATGAGATATTAATCATGATTGATTCACTGAAATTACAAAGTATTGCGTGTAATGGCTCGAGTGTCAACATGATTTCACCGCATTATTATCTTCGAGTATGGCTTTACGAGTTCACTTTTTCATACAAAGAATGTCAAATGTATCGTCTGGAAAGGCTGAGGCGAGTCCCTTTAGCTACATGATTGAATTCATAACGCGTCGGAGTATTAAAACTTATTGCATCGCGAGAGAAAAGGCCTAACGGCCTCCTCTTCAACCTTCTCTCCTCCTCCACCTCCCCTCCCCCTCACAAATGTACCGATCAGTTTTCATTAGTACAAACAAGAGCGACGACGATTATCATACGAATTACAGGCATTCGCTCACGGCGGACGAAGAGGAGGTATATTATTATTATTATTATTATTACGTTAATGTTACGATCCAACTGTTTTCTTGTACTGGGTCTCCTCCCCCCCCCTCTGCCTCTCCCCCTGCCCTCATCGGCCCCCATCTGCCTCTACCCTCGCCAGCGCGCAACTGTTAACCGCAACGAGAGCAATGGTTTTATTTAGCAAAATTTTAGATTCAAGGAAAGCAATAAAAGTGTAAATAAAAGCAATGAATTTTCAATTCGTCATTGGGAATGTATAACTCATCCCGTCCTATTTATTCTATAAATACACCTTCCTGGTCATGTCCTCCTTCCTTCTCCTCCAATCTCAGTTTAATCGATCAAAAGAATCCGATCGGCGGATTTTTCAGCACTATAAATCTCTATTCTTCCATGCTCCGCGCTCGATTATAGGAAGGATACATAGATTACGATCGGCCTGAATAATTTTGCAATGCCCCTCTCTATCTCTTTAGAAAATAAAAAAAAAAAAAAAAAAGAAAAAAGACCACGAGAGCGAGGGGGAGAGAGAGAGAGAGAGAGAGAGCCACCAAGATAAAGAAAACAAAAGAGCGTGTGGTTGGCGGGGGAAAGGAGGAGTACTAAGAGAAAAGGAGAAAGAAATAAGAAGAAGAAGAAAAAAAGGAAGAAAAAAAAAAAAGAAGAGTCGTCTCTTAACGATCGTCAGCGCGGAATCGCGGTATTGTAAAAGAAAACGGCGCGTCGTCCGCGCTTTTCCTGCATTTGCTTTAATTGGCGTGGATCGCGAGGCCGCGCGTCGACGAGGCGCGGACCCTCCTCGCCTCGTCATACCTACGTGAGCTTACCCGGGGCAATTAATCGCTCGCCATATTTTTTAACTGTAAATTAGATGGCTGACGTGCGCGAGTCCGCGCTCACCGTGCCGATTTAAAAAAAAAAGTCCCATTTATACCGAAAGCCTGACCTCCCCGCCCCCGCCCCCCACCTGCCCCTCGCCGCGACCCGCTACCACCCACCACATGCCCCACGCCACGACTACCAGCTTCCCTGTTCCGCGGGCTTGACCCTACGTCTACTACGAAGCCTACTACGTCTACCCTCCGCCCATCCCCTGGCCGTCGGCAATCCTCTTGTCCTTTCGATAATCCCGTCCGCTGTACGGATCCGCAGTGCGTCCGACGGCCTAGATCCGATTAAGCGATCGGGATTACCGAAGCTCATTGGCCAGTCCGCGAAACCAGTTCAAGGACGAGTCTCGCTAAGTACGACAATTTATCGCGGACGGATATTCCCTTGATAAGCTTCCGGCGAGTCAAAGCGAGGAGCGTTAATAAGCCCGACGGCTTTTCATTAATTTTTATTGAGCCACGGCGAAGGAGGGACGAAAGGGCCGGGGGTGCTAAGGGCCGGGTAACCTTGGCCCTCCGGAGCCCCTTACCATCGGATGGACGGCAGCCGGACAGCGGCGGTCCTCCTAGCCGATGTCCTTTACGTCATTGAGCAATCATCGTAGCAATGCATTTTGTCCCCAGCGATAACCTTAGTCGGGTGATCGATTGCCTCGCTATTAATTACAGCGGAGCCAAGTCGGAGGCTGACGTGAGCCTCGAGGCACGGATTCATAAATTCATCAGATGCGCGCTTATCCGTATCCTTCCTCCTTCCTCCTCCTCCCTCTCCCGCCGTCCCTTTTGACGGACGGTTAACGTCGAAATCGGTCGGCGTAATTAGAATCATCTGTTGCCTCTCCACCGAGTTCAATAGATCCTAGCTCGTCCTTAGCGAGGCTCAGGCTCCTGATGGCCGCAGCCACTTTCGCTTTCTCGTCTGGACCCTGGACCATTTCCACATCCTTAGCGCATTGAATTTACCAGGTAGATGCCTCCCCCCCTCTCTCTCTCTGTCTCTCTGTCTCTCTATGAGAAACGCGAGTATAGTCGTCAAGGACGTCGGACATACGCACTACGAGTACACGTAATGCGTCTTCTTTCTCTTGCCTCATAGAATTCAGATGAAGCTCGTCGGTAGGCTCCTCGGCATTCTTCTCATTGTATCTCTCTCTCTCTCTCTCTCTCTCTCTCTCACACACTCTCAGCCGTCCCTCCCCTCTCTCTCTCTCACTCTCTCTCTCTCTTTCTCGCGTTGGCATTTCTTGTCGGTGGGCAGGTTCGAGAGGCACGGGCATAGAGACAGTGATCCATTTAAGGATAAGGATCTTTACGAGGATTAGCCTTTCAAATGATGATCGATGAATTGGTGTTTGGAAATTTTCAATCGGAAAGTTTCGGTGCAAACAGAGTCATTATCGAGTGCCGCGTCATTCGGAATCGATACGGCAGAACGTTAAGTAAGACATTTCATTACGGAATGGCAAAAAGAAGTCGGCGGGTCGGGCAGAGCGGGGACAGGTGGATAGAGGGGGTTTGGCAGCGACGAGCAGTACTTTCTTTTAAGGCTTATAAATTGTAAATAAATACCGAGCGAGGAGAATATACCCCTAGCTCGCCCCGTTTTGTTAATAGCCGAGGAGCCGACTGAATTAGCGATTAGATGCCTGCCGAGGTAAGGAGGGACGGAGGGGGTTCGAATAGAGTCGAAAAGCCGCCACTCGGGGGGGGGGGGGGGGGGGGGAGTCTCGTCTGGTTTCGTCGGAGCGCGTCGCGGGCGACACTCGATGTAATCGATGCTCGTAAATAGATAGGACAGGCAAACAAATGGGCCATCGATGCGCATCTCCGGCCGCTCGCAAGACTTCCTGCGCTTTAAGGCCTCGAGCGAACAGGGCGAGTCGTCGGGGAGTGGGGTGGGGGGTCGGTGGGGGGGCGGGAGGGAGGGGAGAGCAGCGACCACAGACGATATTAATATATCAGCGTCGGACGGTGCGCGCGCGCCTTCCTAACGAGATCTGCCAAGTGACGGCGGTGCATCGGGTCCCCCGGCCTATGTATAAATGTATCTATGCTGCCATTGAGAGTCGCCGAGTGGCGCAGCTAAAGACTCCGTCCGTCTCTTAAGTTATGTAACGAGTCCTCGATGTATCGACGAGTACCATCTCGTCCTCGGCCCCTATACGCATACGCACACGCCCGCACGTGTGCACACACCCACCCACCCACACACACGCACATATATACAAAGAGAGAGGGGGGAGGGGAGAGAGGGAGAGAGAGGGAGAGAGGGAGAGAGAGAGAGAGAGGGAGAGAGAGAGAGAGGGAGGGAGATAGGGAGATAGGGAGATATGCATACCGAGCGATCGGGGGCAATGCGATGCCGCTGATTTTATGAACAGACGACAGATAAGAAAAGAAAGGAATAAAAAAACGAGATAAAAATAAATAAACAAATAAAACACATAAACGTCAGCGGCGAAAGAGAGAGGGGGAGGGAGGTCGCTCGACCCTCTTACGCGAGGATCTCATTACTCGGCGTGGAGAGGAAGGATGGCCTCCACAGTCCTCCCCGACACCGTCGCATCCTACGATCGGAGCCGGAATCGGTTCTGCGAGGCTGAAGAACGAAATAATGACGTTCGCCGATTGTCAACTTGGTCAGCTTAGTCAACTTGGTCCTAGTACGGCAATGCCATCGCTATTATTCCGGATGAAAAAACGACGGCGGCCAACTCGTTCCGCATCGAATACACGAATTTCAATCTCGAGTCTCTCGGTGGAAGGACACGACGCGCACCCGAACCGCTGTCATCGCTCCTGCTGGTGCGCGGTAAACGCGTCGCGCGGGGCTGGGGGATTTATCCGAACCGATCGATCGATCCTAACGCGTCAAACGGCTTCTTTTCTCCCTCCCCTTTTATTATTATCGTCATCGTCATCGTCATACTCGTTATTATTATTATTATTATTATTGTTGTTGTAGTTGTTATTTTTTTAAGAATTATATATATATATATATATATATATATAGAGAGAGAGAGAGAGAGAGAGAGAGTCATGTCAAGTAAATGCATAGATATTGATTGGAGATTTCATCGATCGATCGATCGATCGATCGAGCCTCCCGATAATTGACTGATTTCACATGTGAGTAGGCCCGCGAGATAAGCTCATGTTTAATTTATAAGGAAGGGCGAGGAAGGGAGGGATCGATGTAGAATAAGCGTGGACAGACACGTGTTTACATCATAACGAGCCGTAGCTCTCAAGTCGTATGTACACCCGATACTACGCAGCCCTTCTTCTTCGTTTCGCTTTGACTTGGATACGTTTTTTCGTCTCTGCATAATCGGTATCTGGCATGCAGGAAAAAGCTCGAAAGGCGGGGGCGGGGGCAAATTAATAATTCGGGAGTTATTTAATAGCGGAGGAGGGGAGAGATTTTCGGAGGCTCGCGCATCCACATGCCACAGTCCTCCGGTGCTGGACAGGGAGGTGGACAGGTAGATAGTTAGGTAGGTAGGTAGGTAGGTAGGTAGGTTGGTAGGTACGGGCGGGGGGGGGGCAGGAGCAAAAAGTTTCGATGCCCGGTCAAGCGTGTCTTATGTAAGAAAATGGTAGGTAGGTGGTTAGCCGAGGGGAGCAATAAATATCGCGGGGACCGCCAAATGAAGTGTTAGCGCGAAAGAATCCGAAATCGGAACACAGCGGAGATATGCACATGCAATGCAAATGAGGCCTGGTATTCGTAAAGTGGCCATTCCTGCTCCTTTTTCTCTCCCCCCTCCTCCTCCTCCTCCTCCCACTCTCCGCCCTCTCTCCCGTCATCGCTCTCTCGCTCTCTCTCTCTCTCTCTCTCTCTCTCTCTCCCGCCCTCTATCCCTCCCACCGTCCCATTATCTCTACCGCCTTCTCTCTATCTCCTCTTTTGCCCTCGGTCCGTGCACTCCTCCTCGAGTGCATTACTGCGGGGCCCCGTGCGAACAACGGAGGCCGCCTACCTTTGCGAGGCTACCGCGGCTCGACCGGCCAACGAGCAACCTAACCTAACGCGCGACGCTAATTGATTTAGAAAGACGGAGCGAGATAGCCTCAGTCGGATAGCGTCTTAATGCAAGGCGTTTATTTCGTGGCTGGCCTATTGTTATTGCCTCTAAGAGCTCTGGCCGTTGCAATGGAATTGCATTGTTCCCGTTGGGAAAAGTCCCCATGGTATCGCCGCATAACGGATCCTCTCCCATCCTCTCCCATCCTTCTACCACTTCCCCATTCAACGGCAAACATTTAAATTTATAAATAATCAATAACTTTATAAGAGGGAATCGCTAAGGATTCTTGCCACCTTTTACTTAATTTATTACCCTTACTTTATCTTCTCTCTTTGTTCTTCTCCTCTTCCTCCCCCGCCGCCGCCCCCGCTCTGCCCCGCTCGTTATTCCTACTAGCTTGGTACCTACTTTCCTCAGTCGCTCGTCCCAATTCTTTAAATGGGAATCAACGTTGCGCCGAAAAATGATGTGCAACGCTGCGGCTCGGCGATAATTTATATCCCGGCACTTGTCCGTTAATAACGAAAGCCGAGGTTATAATATTAATAAGGCGAAGAAGAAGAAGAAGAAGAAGAAGTAGAAGAATAGAAATAGGGTCGGTGGTCATTGGGGTATGAGGGAGGTAGCCGTGTATCTGTAATAGGGTATCATTGTCGTCTGGTTGGTCGTACGGAGCTATTTTCCTTAATATGTCAAGAGCGCGAGCCTCGGTGAGACTTTGTCGGGAAGCTATTCGCGGCACGTTATTATTCCGAGAGAAAAGCCCGATCGAGAGTCGCCGAGACATTCGCTCCTAACCTTTCCTCGCGCTTTATTTATTCTTAAGGGGCCGGGAGATAGTGCGCAAAGTCGTATTCCGCTCGTTCGGATGACGCGTTGGAGCAGAGTTCGGCGGCGACGCTTCCATGCAACGACGAGCCGTCAGCCGACCCGGTTCGCGGGCCATACAGGGCAAAAAAGAGAGACGGACACGCAGAGCGAAAACGACGTGAAAAATCGCGTAATCGATAAGGGCGGGGGGGAGGAGAGAGAGAAGAGGGGCGGAGGGGGAGGGCTGGGTTTATTGGGGATGAGGGCGCGAGACCCGGCCTGGAATCTGGAGTATTACGTCGAGGGACGTTTATGGATCGCGCGTACCGTTAAGAGCGTCCCAGATGAAGGCGCGCCACGACGGCGAATAAGTCTCTCGAGCCGTTCGCGCAGGATGCGCGGGATGGACGAGGGGACGCAGGGACGAAAAATCCGCCCATAAATTGCATTCCCCGCGTGTATAACCAAGGCTGATAGCGTACAAAGGAAAAGGCCGACGTCATTTCCGCGGCGATCTCGTTGTCATTTGTCGAAAAGGATCGGTCAGCTCTCGCAGAGCTCTCGAGGACACTCGCGCCATCGCTCGAGGATATATACACCTCCTCCTCCTCCTCCTCCTCCTCCTCTCGACGACCAACCACCTCATCTACCTACCTACCTACTTACCAGCCTGCCGTACTCGTCGCTTATTACTCTCCCCAGCGAGGCAGCACTTATTTTCCCGTGTACCGACGACTCCCATCCCCCGAGTCATCTTAACCTCTCGGTCGGGGACACGCTAAAATAATAACCTTACCTCTTGGTTATATTATTTCGCCGTCCGTATCGATTCGTCTCCCTCCCACCCCACCCCGCTCTAACCCCTTTCCGTCGACAGGGACCTTCTATTTCCATAATCCATTCTCTGCCGAGCCGCACAATCGCCGCCAACTTTGCATCCAATAGCACTTTTGGCCTACGTAACCGTCATATTTACATAGTACACGCGCGGAGGGGCTACCCCAGCCTCACGGTCCATCCTAATTATACAAATATTATACAATCCACCTGCGATCGATAATTATTAGCGACACGGTCTGGCCCACGGGGACCGCTCGATCGCTAGGCTTTCGTCCCAAACGCGCCCCTATACTTTTTACGCAAGCTCGAAAAATCGACGATCGATGAATCGGTAATCCTCCTTCCCCCGCATTTGCCAATTCGCATTTACGCGCTGGCCCGTAAATGGCGAGACGCCTGTTGCTCACCGGAGTCGCGCTCCAGCACTTTAAATGGCGATGGACGTTAGGTAGATTTCTTCCGAAACTCATAAATGCTAAATACGTATAAACGGCCGGCGTACAACGTCCCTTTATCGTCTTCTTCAAATTTTTTTGCCGTCTCCCTATCTCATCCGCCGTCCTCGTCCCTCCTCCGACTTTGTATCTCTTTCCGCCATTTGCCTCGCCCTCCTCATCCTCCGCCTCCTCCTCCGCCTCCTCCTCCTCCTCCTCCTTCGCCTCCTCCCCCCGTCTCTCTCTCTCTCTCTCTCTCTCTCTCCGCCCGCTTCCCTCGCGCTCTACGCTTTTTATCGCTATCTCCTCTCTCCCTCGGCCCCGACCCCGCGGCCCAGGCCCTTCTCTCGCTCTACCCGCGGAGCTAATGATTGCTAACGGTAACTCCTTCACCGAATCTTGCCGTGCGAGGCCGATAGAGAAGCGGGCGAGTCCTTTGGCCTTGGCGGAGGGCCACTGTCTCTTCCCGCGCGTTGTTTCCCTCTTTGCGTTTTTCGAGCCGAGCCAAGACATCGGTGGTGGTGGCGGCAGGGCGGGGATGGGGGGCTGGATGGGTGAGCGGACGAAGGAGAGAGAGAGAGAGAGAGAGAGAGGCGAAGTAAAAGCACCAGCAGCAGCATCAGGACGATGAGAAGAGAAGAAGAAGAAGAAGAAGAACAAGAAGAAGAAGAACAAGAAGAAGAAGAAGAAGAAGAAGAGGAGGAGAATGAGGAGGAGGAGGAGGAGGAAGAGGAGGAAAAGGAGGAGGAGAAGGTTGAGGAGAAGGTGGAGGAGGATGAGGATGAGGATGAGGAGAAGGAGAAGGAGAAGGTGGAGAAGGATGAGGATGAGGATGAGGAGAAGGAGAAGGAGAAGGAGGAAGAGTCGGACTTCTCTCATCTTCTGGGAAGATAGTAGAGTCGCGCCCGATGAATAGCCGTGTCCGGCAAACAAATTGCAAGATACCTAAGAGCAGCATGGTAGCTTGTTACCAATCTCTCTCCTTTTCTCCGACTTCGAACCTTTCCCTCTACCTCCGTATACCTTTAAATGCATGCACATGTGTGCGTTCATACGCGCGCGTGTTGAAGCACGGGAGCGAGCGCGCGCATGTCCGCGCTTGTGTATATACGTGACTACTGCTGCTGCGTCTTCCCCCGCTTCTCTTCTTCTGCTGCCGTTGCCGTTTCTGCTGCTGCTGCTGCTGCTGCTGCTGTTGCTGCCGGTGATGCTGACGGTGGTGCTGGTGCTGTCGATGTCTCTTCCTTCTCCTCCTCCTCCTCCTCCTCCTCCTCCTCCTCTTCTTTCTCTTCATCTATCTTCGGCTTCTTCCTCTTACCCACTTTCTCTCCCGCCCTTCTATACCGTCTTAGATGAACGAGCGGCTTTCTTTCCTTTCTTTTCGTCATCGTCGTCATCGTCATCGTCATCATCATCGTCGTAGTCGTCCTAGTCGTCCTAGTCGTCGTCGGCGTCGTCGGCGTCGGCAACTCTTCCTTCGTCTTTCTCGAATTCTCTCGGGCCGCTCTGACATTTTGCCCCCGTCGGAATAGACGGGGGGGGGGAAGAAATATTTAATACTCGGCGATCATAATAAATTTCAGCTCAGCTCGATAAGCACCATTTGCCACATTAACAGCACCTGCCTATCTCTGCGTGCGCGAGGTCAAGCTTCCTTTTCCATATTCCCGCGTATTCCCGCGTATTCCCCGCGTACTCCCGCGTAT
>RCIC01000004.1:8482500-8490000 GCA_018883505.1 Ceratosolen fusciceps
GAAACAAAAGCAAAAAAAAAAGCAATGAATAAATAAACGAATAAATGTCAGGGGCGACGAAGGGGTTAATGGGTATAATAAGGTAAGGAGATACGCGTTGCGCTGCCATCGAAAGATATAAACGGTATGTTTCATTGGAAATTAAAGACTAATCAAATTTCATTTCCTTGAATCTCATCATCCCGTCGGCGTAATAAAATCCTCGTTTATATTATTTAACATTTTCGATTGGTATTGAGCGCGGCGCGGGCCCCGGCGATTATTTGGATAATTCGAGAGTAGAGGCGCTGTCGGCGTGGCTTCGTGCCCCTGAACTTTTCAATAACGTATATCTTATTAGGCTTATCGGCTTAATTGCAAGCAGAACAGAGACATCGCGACTCGTTACGAGCCGGGATACAATTAAATTATTATTATACGGCACTGCTGCAAGATGGCGGGCTAATTTGGAGATGCGCTTGCGGTTAAAAATAAGCGAGCCGCCGGTCCGAGATTTCGAGAAATGCGGATTTCTGGAACTATAATCGAGTATTATTTTTGGAAAATATTATCTACATTCACGAGCTACACTCGCCCGGCGATAAGGCCCATGTCTGAAGCCACGGAGCGCACTCCCCAGTGCAGTACGTTAAGGAGACGAAGCTACAATAATTGTAGCTCCGGCTATAGTCGATAGTTTGGCTGAAAAATTTGTCTGGACGAGGACGGGTACGGGGACGGGGACGGGGTGGTAAGACTCGTAAGTTTGGCATCGGATAATCGAGACATCGGCGTACGTGAATATAGATCGAAGACTCGAGGTTTTGCAGACGCGAGCCTATTCCGTCGGAGATGCCCCGATACGGAGATAAGATATCGTCGTAGGGAGGGGGCGTGCACCGTAAATTAGCAGGAGGATCAAATGTCGGACTCGTTAGCGGACTCCCCGCGCACGGCGCTCGGCCCGTTCGATCTTCAAAGAGGGGCCAGCTCTGCTCGGGCCCCGCAATCATTATAGCTAATCGGCATCTCATTTCGCAACTCATGACACGTCGGCGCGCGGACCAACCAAGATTCGCACGATTTTCACGCTCCCAGAGAGGTAATATAAATGGTCGAGCTACCACCGAATAAATGATCGCGTCGAACCGGCCGCCGCTTGCCATATTTCAACTTTCCACGCGCACGCACCCGTGCGTACACGTACCCGTGCGTACACGTACGCGGGCAGGTACGCGGCAAGGCTAGGCCGACTCTGTCTGTACTTGGCCGAAATTATTATCATTATCATTGTTACATAGGGGAGCTTCGGTTCTTATTTGATTGACGGTCGATCGCATCCCGTTTGCCACCCTCCTCTTTGTCACTGCTTCTTTATTTTCCATTGGTACCTGGAGCAGTTTCGGCGGGCTGGGTGCTTTTCGCCGAGCTTTTCTACCGCGAGCTAATGAATAACGCGGCAAGCGAAACCGAATAAAGCCAGCGAGAGAGCGCTGACCTGTAATGAGAGCGAGAGAGAGCGAGAGAGAGAGCGAGAGAGAGAGAGAGAGAGAGAGACGGGGGGAGGGATAGAAGGGCACTTTGAAAAATGCATTTATACGGGAAGCGTGAGGACGAGGGGAAGGAGGAGGAGGTGGAGGAGGGTAGCGAGAGAAAAAAGGAACGTCACCTCGCGCGGTGAGCAATGATTACGATCCAACGTGCAAAAGCGTCAGGCTTTGAGTAATATATTGGCTCCGGGTTAACTTCCTATCGGCGCAGCATCTACTCGACGCCGAGACAATAGGATCTTCATCTCCGCTCGCTCGCGCGCTTTTTAATCGAGCTCTCCCTTCTCTCCTCCGTTACCTCGCTCCGCCCCTGGCCCTTCGCTCCCTGCGCACGTGTGTGTGCGTGAGCCCGTGCAGCCACGCGCACACGGGCGCAAACGGGCGCACACGGGCGTAGCCTTAATCCGCGCCTTTCGACACCAGTTCGGGCCTTTGTCGCGGCCTCGCCGTCTTTAGCATCCCGCGCGATTGGCTCGCGGGGCGAAAAATCCGTGCGGAATGCCGCTGACCCGCCACGGCATTCGCAACCCGAGCGTGCGGCGAATAGCCGACGGTCCTCGCTATCTCTCTCTCTCTCTCTCTCTCTCTCTCTCTCTATCTCTCCTCACTCTGACTCGATCCGTTCCTCGGTTGTGCCGGCTACTATCCTCGCTCGTTGCCTGATCCGGGCTATTTGCGGACCTGGGGCAAGCAGGAATCACCGGGTACACTGCGTCCCGACTAGGGGAGGAGCTAGCCAACCTGGAGCGGATTATCGCAGACCGCGGCTCCAGGAAGAGGGCGTTCTCGGCCCCGATGCTTCAGCAGCCAGACTGGGATTCCGTACACTGGCCGGTGTATAAATACATGGCGTAGCTCGAATCGTAGCTGAGGGCCCTCCAACTTGGCTACTATCGGCCTCGGGAGCATACCAGAGATCGTCGCCGTCGTCAAGCTCGGCTCGACGATCCGACAATCGGAAAGCATTAAATAAGCCTTGGGAATTCGAGCCATCCTCCCGGTCGGACGGGCCAAGGCTTTTTCGGGGCGACTTTCCCCGAGGGTTGCGAAAATACATGGCCCCGCGACTCTCTGCCCGAGTTCTTTCACCGGCTGATTAGCGGGGCAGGGAGGAGGCCGCGACGACGAGCGACGAACCGCCTCGGACCCCAAGACATCCGTCCTCGGAACCCTTATGTAATTATGTAACGTGCCGCGTCCCTTTATGCGAAACCGGCTGCCCAATTAACACCCTCTCCACGACGACGGTCCTGATCTTCGAGTCGACGGTCTACGGCATTGGATTATGAAAATTCCCGATATCATTTATCTCGTCGGTAAATAAATCCCCCGACCCCTCCCCCCCCATCTACCCCATACTTCATTCCGCCCTATGGAATTCAAATGCTGCATCTGTCTCTCCTTTTTATATTTCGGATGCAGCCACCGTCCCGGACTCGAGACAATTTCACTCCGGATATCCGAGAGCTTTTCGTTGCCCAGTGATCGTGGAATTCGATTGATTAACGGCGATTAAGAATAACGCAGTGACAATGACGTTACGGGAGCTTTGCAAGCTCGAAGCGAGCTAAATTCGATAAGCGAATGGCGGTAGATCGTCCGTGGAATTTACGTTTAATCAATCGAGCTCTGAGGGAATATAGAGGGAAGGAAGGGCGTTTCGAGGGTTATTTGCGAGAGAGGGAGAGAGAGAGGGAGAGAGAGAGAGAGAGAGAGAGAGAGGGAAAGGTCGCTCGCGTCAGCGGCTCGTGATTCAAGTAGAGACGCCGCGCCATTTTACGAGGGCGAGCAGGAGGGGCGAGGTCGGCCCCCCGATAGAGGGAAGCAGTCGGGAGGTGGGGCAACGGTCGCGGGGACAGACGGCTCGCGAGGAGGGTCGCCCTTTCGTCGATACACGTAGCCCCCGGATCCTGGGCTCGGCCTCATGCTAAGCGAGTCTCGCCCGCTCGTAAAGACGGACGGGGCGATGCAGGCGCGGGGCCGCGGGCATGGAAGAGCGTACAAGGAGCGGGAGCTTTTATAGGAGTGAAGAGCGGCGCGAAAAGTGCGAGGCCCCAGGCTCGGGCGCACAGATGAATCTCGGAAATTTCGAGATCCGGGGTTATTTACTGCGGCCGGATGATCGTGAGCGCGGCGAGATCGTATCGCAAATTGAAGTATTTGTTGGTGAAAGTTCTTATAAAAGGAGACTTTGAGTGGCCCGCGCGCATATTTTCAGACCGGCGCGAAGTAAAAGTCTTTTCACGCATCACGATTACGAGCGCTCGATTATTTTTCACTTCGGTCTCCCCCTCCGCCCCTATACCCCTTTCGCGACGGAATCGGGAGGGAGCGCGCGCGCGCGCGCGCTCCCGCATTAAAGAGCCGACTTGGCCCGACTCGCGACCATCGTTAATTGTTGCCTCGTGAACGTTTTATGATCTTTCATTAGGCGCCACTTTTTCTCCCACTCGCGCTTATTATCCCGGAAGATTAAAGTTCTTTTTATTAAGCAATTAAGTTACAAACTTATATTAGCATTTGGCATTTTTAGCATTGCTAATGCTTCGATTCGTTCGATCGAGCTTACGCGTAATGAGACTCTTTAATTAACGGCTTTAATCCTTCAAGCTCGTTTTATCACCCCTCCCCCCCATATCCCTCTCTCTCTCTCTCTCTCTCTCTCTCTCTCACTCACTCTCTCACTCACTCACTCTCTCGCTCCGACGACCTTTCACGATGTGGAAAGGTTTGAGAGACGGGCTGGTATACTACATTGAACCAAGTAAGATCTTCCCTCTGCATTTACTACTAATACCTTTTATTCCCCGTTTGATACGTGCGTGTTATCATTATACCTTATTGTTGTGGCTTAGCGGATACTAGTTTCCAGTAGGTAAATTTCACGTTTAATCGAAAAAACGATTCACAATTACATTTGATCAGCCTCTGAAATCGAATTAGTAATGAACCGAGTTCATCCCGTTGGCTCGCCGAGCCAAACTAATTCCAAAGGGTAGTATTTTAAGGAAACTGGAATGGGCGCTAGATGAGGAGGATGAGGTGGGGTTTGGGTGAGACGAAGAGGAGGGATCGGGAGTTCAAAAGAATAATGAAATAAAAGCGGAGCCTCGTTGTGTTTCAGATCAACGTTAACCAGCGCTCACTGGAAACGGCGGGCTTGGAACTCTGCGACGCCGGGGGCGGGGGCGGCGGGGGTGGCGGCGGTGCCACGGGCGTACCTCAGGGTCAGTCTAGCAGCGCGGGCTCCATAGGCTCAGCGCCGAGTCCAGCGTCGCCGAGGCCGACACCCCAGCACCGGACGCCGCTCACGACCTCGTCCCAGTCCTCGAGGAACCTCGACGACGACCGGTCCACCGATGGTAACGAACCTCCTCCCTCTCCCCGAACGCTGGTCGAGTCCATTATTAATCGCGGAGCCACCACGGGAACGAGCCCCGCACGCTCGAACCCCATCGATCCTCTTCCAATCCCCCCCCCCTACGCCCAAGCAGCCAGACTCGATGCGCTCGTCGCCCCCTTTACGAAATATTGAATTTAAAGTATCCGCCTCGGCCCCTGGTGAATTAATTCCGAGCGGCGCCGCGCCTCGTCTCCATCGTCGGCCGGAGCTTTCGTGTCCTCGTCGGTGCTTCATTCGACATTTACACGCAAAGTCGCGCCTTAATCGCAATGCCAAGGCTCCCGAGGCTCTTTTTACGCGACTCGCGGAGCATAATGACGGCGACGGGTAGCAACGAGTGCAATACAATGGACACTTCCAATGGCGAGCTGTTTGTTTTAAAAGAAAATTCCAGCCCTTTGTCGATTGAAGGATGACGGGCTGACATTAATCATTCGGCGATCATTGATAAGACGGGGAAAGGGCGACTTGCACTAACTACGGCTTTATCCTGCGAAGCTTCAATCTCGAATGGCGTGTCGTAATTTAATTTCATGCGATAAATGTCATCGATTGTCGAGCGGAGCGGTGCGGGGCGGAGCGGTGCGGAGCGGTGCGGGGCGATGCGGAGCGGAGCGGAGCAAATGGGCGTAAAACGCGAGTTGTCTAGCCCGGCGCAGGCCATGATTAATTTCCTTATTCGGGCTGCACCTGCCGAGTGAGCCTCGCCCTCGGCCGTCGGAGGGATACAAAAGCGCAGGGGAATCGATTTCGACGCGGTACCGGGGATTCTGTCACGGCCCTCGACCCCCGGCACCTCCGCGCTACCCCCCCCCCCCCAACCACGCCAACCTCGTCAACCTCGCCAACCTCGCCAACCTCCCCAATAACCAGCCACACCATCCCCGCTAACTAGCCAAATAGCCTTTAGCGAATGGCTTCTCGGTCAATGGACCCGATCGAGCTCCACGGGACTACGGACGAATACGTGCATCGGCATTGCCATTATTAACGGCGATTTTCGTTTCAGCAGTCGGAGCGAATGCCACGACCGACGACTCGGACTATAGCGAAAGTAGAACGCAATACGTCAGTGCGAACTGTGTAGTCTTTACGCATTATCGAGGCGACGCGGCGACGGAAGTCGAGGAGCATTTTCAGAGGGCGCTCGCACAAGACAAGCCAAAAGGTTATTATTCATTATTATTATTCATTATTATTATTATTGATTTTTCGACCGGTCACTAAGGATCAGCATCCTGATACGGATCGCGCTTATATATATATATTAATGTATTTATGTATGTAACTGTACGTAATCGTCGTTCGGCAGACAACAGCAACCCGATGATCACGAGAAACTTCCCGGCCTCCTTCTGGAAGAGTCATCACGAGGTTTACGAGTACACGGATCCTTGGCACTCGCATTACACCCAATACCACCCTCGGTAAGTGACAGGTACCTCGACCCGTACTTCTCCCGTCCCGTACTCCTACCCCCGATGCGGCTAGAATCCGGGAATTTCCCCGAGTCCATTTATTCGCGGCACCCGCTCTCTCGAGCGATCAAGGTCGAATTTTTCCGCCTGAAAATAACGCAAATGGCTCGAAAGTTTTTAATTAAATATGAATGCAATGAAAAAAGTCTCGGGTAATCGTAAATTTAAATGTATGAGCGCTTTTATGGGCTTTCGATAAATAAAAACTGCTCTTTGTTTTCTTTAGATAAAGCCTTGGTAATCATAGTAAATAAGATTGGCTTTTGTACGGGCGCGTACACGTAACTGATAATTGTGCATTTCGTTACTGGCCCCCGAGAACTTGTAATTGGCTCGTTAATTTCTCGGACGGATTTCTCGAGGCTCTTCTCGTTTTCGAAGTAGCGAGGCAGCGCAGCGGTCCGGGCGGGGCGGGCGGCGCGGAGGGGACGGGTTACGAGTAAGCGGAAATAAAGGAAAGGAAAGTCCGCGACGAATGATTAGCGGGGGTATCGCGGAGGGGGCGGGGGAGGTGGCTGGGCACGAACAACGGAAGTCGACAGTTGCGTTTTTGAAGAAAAATGCCTTCTCGGAAAATTTATAAGTGAAATAAAAACTGGTCTTCTATTGAGTACGACGGCTCGGAGGGGCTTGTCGACCACGTATTTATTAATCACGCGTAAAAATGCATTATCGACGTTGGGAAACGCTCTTGTAGCGTTCGACGAAGGAAGAAGGGAAGGAAGGAAGGGGGGGGCGGGCGGGGGGGCGGGGGGCGGTCAGGATCATAAAAAGCTAAAGCATCCCCGGCAAAACCCGGTCGGGGCCCGATCCGTATAATTTATTATATAAAACGGCAATTATATAAAATAGCAGTAGGTCATTTTTTATCGAGTAGAAGCGAGCCACGGTTTTCAGCGGGACGGGGCGGGGCGGGGCAGGGCGGGGCGGGGGTGGTGGAAAGGGAATGGAGGGAGGGATGAGAGGGGGGAGGGAGGGAGAGTAGCTCCGGTACTACCTCGAGCGGCTAATATCTCCCGATCTGCCCTTGGGAGCGGACTGTCCGAGGGACTCGAGGGACTCCCGGGCCTGGTCAGGCCGAAGGCATTCC